>JAOUQW010030026.1:0-22300 GCA_028565825.1 Olivaichthys viedmensis | reverse complement strand
GGGATATGCGAAGAATTAATTTCACTGTACTGTACTTGTATATGTGACAATAAAGGAGCTTTCTATTCTATTCTATTATAGCCGCCATGTTGGTCAGCGTGCGCAGAATGGATGCAACGATTGAAACTAAACTGAAAGTAATCAGATTTAATGGTTTACACTTCGATTATGTAACGGATTATTAAACAGATTATCCATCTCGCGCAATGGGATGCGCACAGAAATTTCATTCGGATTGACCTCAGATTATTAATTGATTAGGCTGCATGTAAACGTAGCTACTGATTTGAACAGCAACCAAACAACGAAGAAGTTTACATGCAGTCATGACAGAAGGTGCACAAAACCAAGGTTTAACAGTGTCTGAATCGTGCTAAAGGCTCCATTTTTGCCAGCATGTTGTAACTCTCAAATGAAATTTTATTAAATTATATCTGAAAGCTTAGACACATTGTCGGCATGAGGTCTATTTACGAATGTGCATCAGAACTGACATGTACGTGTTCGGCTGTTCAAGGAGGAGATCAAGGTGTGATTAGTCACGTTTAAGTACATGAATGTGATCAGAACTGAAAAGATCTGATTGGACGTGTTCTGGTGCTCCAGGGAGGAGATCAGATAAAAACGTGGGGAATAAATGGAATTTCAACGCGTCTCTGAACGATAGATCCATCCTGCAGCGCTGCAGTGGGGAAACTAGCACATGGCTGTTCACAGATCTATTAGCAGATAAAGTGTTGTTTTAGCTTTCACTACTTTCTCTCTCCTCTCGGCGATGGTGAAGTCGGAGCTTTGCTCATCACGTCTGCTGGTGTTTTTCTTCTCTTTTGTAATGTAGTGCCGTGGTGTTCCTCTCTGTATATGGTTTACACTGTGTTTCATTCAACTGTGAGAGTTTATAATCTGTCTGGGTCATTTTATAAGAGAATAAAATACATTATTTTGTATTGTAATATGGGATGTGAATCTTGGATTTGCATGTTTCATTGTTAAAGTAACTGCAAAAGTGTGAGTTTTCTCAACTTTTATAGCACAAAGATCAGCATTTTAGATGATTTGTGAGATGATTAAGAGATCATTTATGAGATGATTTAATCGTTTACATACAATTATGCATTTAGTCAATTTTCATTATAGACACCATTATCAGAAATTCATATCAATATATGAGTTATACAAAACTCAAATTTATTTATATAATGCCTTTTGTACACAAGGCAGCTTACATCATATAAACCAGTAAATAAACAATGTAAAAAAAAAATTAATACAGTAAAAGTAAAATACATTAAAATACAAGAATAAAAAATATACTGTAGAAGATTGAATTTATTTGATCTGTTTAGTGTGTTTTCTTAAAATAAATAAGGAAACAATAAAATATATGAATTTGTAACTACAGTATGTGTTTTAGCCTGGGTTTTAAAATCATTACAGTATCTGAATTTCAAACATTTCTTGGTAAATTGTTTCATAATTTAGGGGGTTTGTAAGCAAATGCCTTTCCTCCAGCTGTATATGTATATTTCAAACTGATATCACAAACAATTCTGCATCCGGTGACCTCAATAAATGAGGAGGATTATAGAAGGCCACTTATTGCTTTGCCTTTTCTCTTCAGATTACTTGCTGTGATTCTTGGAGTAAATCAGTGAAGGCATGATTCAGTGACTCAGTGAGCAAGTTATTGAATCAGTGAGTGAGTGAGTAAATCAGTGAGTGAGTGGATCAGAAAGTGAAGGAATCTGTGAGTGAGTAAACCAGTGAGTGAATGTATCAGTGTGAGAATGTAAATGAGTGAATCAGTGAGTAAGTAAATGAATCAATAAGTGAGTGAGTGAATCAGTCAGGGAGTGAATTAGTGAGTAAATCTGAGTGAGTGAGTTAATTAATGAGTAAGTGAATCAGTAAGTGAGTGAGTGAATCAGTGAGTGAGTGATCAGTGAATGAGTGAATGTAACAGTGAGTGAGTTAATTAATGAGTAAGTGAATCAGTAAGTGAGTGAGTGAATTACTCAGTGAGTGAATTACTCGGTGAGTGAGTGATCAGTGAATGAGTGAATGAGTGAATGTAACAGTGAGTGAGCATGTGACTGAATCAGTGAGTGAGTTACTCAATCAGCAAGTGAGTGAATCAGTGAGAGTGAGTAAATCAGTGAGTAAGTGATTAGTGAATTACTCAGTGAGTGAGTAGTGAATCAGTGAATGAGTGTGTAACAGTGAGTGAGCGTGACTGAATCAGCGAGTGAATGAATCAGTGAGTAAATTAGTGAATCACTGAGTGTGTGTTACAAGGCATGTACTTCACATCCAACAAAAAAATAAAACCTTTTAAATATATATTTCATACTTTATACCACATAGATTATTTGCGCCTACTTCAAAATGTGAAGTCAAATTTGAAGTAGGCTGAATTTGAAGATTACATTTTTAATATACCGAATGAAGATTAATAACATGTTATGATGAGGAACAGCTCAAATATCCTTTTTGTTTGCTTGTTTTTGCAACACTAAAGGCCAGTTCACGGCAGACGCGCTTCTAAAAGACTCTGCACATGTGAATTCAGGGTAAAACTCATCTTAGATAATTCAGCTACCTAATACATCAAACATTCAGCACTGTGGTCTTAACACAGACTGTTGGGCTGATGCTGTATTCACTGACCTGAAATTTCAGTTGGAGGTGAAGAAATAGACCCTGATTCTCTCTCCTTCATTCTGTCTTCTGTATGATGATCAGAAAAGTACTTGGCAGCACTAGACCTTCCTGTACACACACACACACACACACACACACACACACTTTTAGTAGGAAGTAAAAATGCTGTGTTTGTGTGTGAATTCGTTGTTCGGCGTTTGGCTCCTTCAGGCCGCTGGCAGCAGTGCCGTTTTCTCCACTCTTAATCCTGCCTTTGAAGTCGCCTCTCGGCTCCTCGTCTCTCCATCCAGCCTTTGTGTTTCTACCAGCGCTAGATAGCACCAGAGCAAAGAGGGCTTATGTAAACACTCACTCTGTGAGAGTGTGTGTGCGTGTGTGCATTCATGAGCCCGCATTTGTGTGTATGCGTGTGCTAGTGCAAATCTTCACTATGTAGGTTTGCTGCAGAAGTAACTAGTGAAAAATCCATGATAGTATTTTGATGTTTTTGTGTCCTCTCTCACAGTCAGTGCACACTTCAGAGAGCTTTCTTTACACTGATAATTGAAATAAAGGCAATAATTCATATAATTGTAGCTCCGATGGAGCCCATAAAAGCCTCTCATATTTCTCGTGATGGTGCTGTAAACAGATCCACTGAGCTCAGCGTGACTCACATGGAGTCCTGCAGGGCCACAGCACTGCGCAGCATTAAGTTTTCTGTCTTTACCTGAATTAGCTGATTCAACAGCTAATTAGCGAGAGCTTCATGAGTTGAAACAGGTGTGTTTTTGAATGGGAAAAGCAGGACAAAAATTACCTCCATCAGGACCTGTGCTGTGTTCGAAATGGTATGTCGTGTACTTCACCATTACATACTATATAATGCATACTATTCCTCGTTGTAGTATGCTGTATAGCATGCAGTAAGCAAAAAGGATCAATTACTATATTACACAGTCATGTAACTGTCAAATTCACATGTGGAACCAGTTCCCTCAGACTGCTTTATTTTAGTGCTGACTATTTTTAGTTACTGACTCAAAATGTGTTAAGTTATGGTCGTTAAAGCAAAACATTTTATAAGGAGGCAGCGGAGAAAATCTTAAAAGGCGGTCAAGAACCCCTTTAGCCTTTATTGGTGAAATGGGTGCAATGTAAGCCACAGTAATAGCACAAGTAGCATAAACCTTCTTCTGTATCAAGTATTAAACCGTCACAGCATGTAAATTTAAGAGCTTTTGAAGAAAAAAGAGATATATATATATATTAAATGTATTCATTTCTTAATAGCTGACAAACACAATGACAAGCTAAAAAAATGGCAGACTAACATACTATTTAGCCATTGCTAAAAGTTGTCAGTTATCATTAGGTTGGTATATTTTTCAGTTACCTGTGACATTTTGATTAAAACATAGTACATTATAATCAAATATTCATGTTGTTTTCATACTGCATATTACATACTGCCTCTGGGGCGAGGTTTAGTGTGACTAGTATTAATAGTATGCTATTTTGAACAAAGGCCTGGTTTGAGTAACAGGTTTTTGTTTTTTTGCAAAGTAGAATAAGAAGACTGATTCGAACTCGGTGTTCTGATGCAGTTTTTTTAAAACACATTTTATTATTGACTTGCAATCACAATTGAAGTCGGTGATGTTGCCCTCAGTTTGTCTCTTGAATGCGTGTCTCAACAACTACTGTAGTTAGATCATCCAGCTTTTACTCATGTTCTCTCGTCTGTCTCTCATGTCCGTGTGGGTTTCCTCTGGGTACTCTGGTTTCCTCCTATCCCCCAAAAACACGCCAGTAGGTGTGAATGTTCATGATGCTCTGTGATGGACTGGCATCCTATCCGGGGTCTATTCCTGCCTTGCGCCCAGTGTTCCCGGGATAGACTCCAGATCCACCGCTGCCCTGACCAGGATAAAGCAGTTAAGATGAATTAATTAATTATTGTTTCTTTTGTTTAAAATGTACTTTAATATTATTTGTATTTACATTGCTTTAAACTGAATTATTTTTAAGAATAGTTCATATTATACTCCAGAGTCCCTGAACTTTATGGCTCATTATTCTGTAACTGTTAGTGTTTTTTTGTAACACATGAAGTGAAGGCAGTCATTTCTGCATGATAAAATAAATCGTTCTTGATTTTAAATTACCAATATATCCTACAATAACTGGATGTGTGAGCATTTTACAGAAATTATGCCTTGCCTTCTCATAATCCTAAGGATTGTCTCTTTCGTTTAATGTAGGATTTGTCCATATTGGTTGAAGTTGTCTAAAACTTTAATCATAATTCTGACCAGTTATGGATGCAGGTTTATTTGAAGCTCAGCCACAAAAGAAAGAAAATGTGCAGAAATGATCAATTTGAATGGAAAGGTGAGCGAGTTCTAGCTTTTGTCTGAAAGTGTAGGAACCAAATGCAAGTACACTCTTAGGAAAAAACAAACAAACAAACAAAAAGGTTGACTCTAGCACCCTAAAGGGTTCTGTCACGTTTGTGTAGTGGAGCGGCGGACACAAGCGCAATGCCACTTTAAACATATAACATTTATTTAGTCTCCGAACAGGCAATACACGAAACAGCACACAAGCTGACATATAAACAATCACAGACAAACTAGAAGGAAACAAGGAGGGCTTTTAAACACTACTGACGTTACGAACAAACGACATGCAGGTGGGGATAATCCCATCACGAGACAGGGATCACGCACACAGCGGCGCACGTGGCGGCCGTTGCCATGGCAACCACCCGCTAGTTCACGCGCGTGACGGGTTCTTTGGTTTGCTCCTCTGGGGCAACCCTTAAAGATTATATGGAGAACTCTACAAAGAGAGTGTTTCCCTTTTAGGGATGGTTCCAAATAGAATGGCTTTAGGAAGCAACAACCCTTGAGGAACCTTCCTTCCCCCCAAAGAGTGTAGGAACAAAAAGTTGGGAAAAGAACTGGAGAGTAGAGAACTGGTGGATATCAGATGACCTGCACCAGACCAGGGCCTGTCTCATTTAATAGGCCATTGTCATACACTGACAAGGCACCGGAGACGAACGCAGGTTGGGAGAATAAGAACAGTGTTTATTTACCAAGGCAGACAGATCCAAAACACAATCCAAAGAGTAGTCAGTCAAACAATCCAATGAATCTTAATACAGGTAAGGCAAAGGTACAAAAGGGAAAATCCAAAAGTTGTAAACCATTACTAATCCAAAACACAGCCTAACCACTCAGAAAAGTAGGCCATAATAGGAAACAAGACTTCGCTCCAAGTGTGTGAACTGCTGGTGTATATATACTGAGCGGGTGAATGAGCCACAGGTGTAGTTGATTAGATCATGTGATTCAGGGTTGTGCTGGGGATTCTGGGAAGTGTAGTTCATGTATTGCAGGTGCCGGCAGAGACGTGACGGCCATCATTTTATACAAATAAAATATACTTCACATACAGCAGACCAGTCAGCAGGCGATTACTGGTATCGTTGTTGCTTCTTTGTATTGATAACTCATTCTTATGATCAATAGCACAATAATTTCTCGTTACGCGCTCTGACAGATCTGCCATGTTTTTGTTTAAAGTTGCCAGACCATGGGTCCAATAAATTCTTCTCAGGATTAATTTTTTTTGTCACGCACTCGCGCACAATGTAGTCAAAGTAATTTTCTTGGAGATTTGTACTGTTTATTCTCTATGAGCAAAACAGAGTCATGCTTGCTTCCTAATAAGCTGGCTGATATGCTATTAAATCAATACATTCTATCAAAAATAGTAACCATCAGGCTTTCTCAATACTGTTTCATCTCAGGCATTACTGCGTGACAGCATGTGAGGTCCCGAGGTTCAGGCTCAGTAGCCGGAGCTAATCAGGGAGCAGGTGCGAGCTTGTTCATCTCCCCGTTTGCCATTTGTTTAGCTTCACCACCTTTTTTTTTTTTTTTTTTTTTTTTTTGTTGTAAAATTCAATTACAATTTTCTTCAGCTTGAAGCTGGGGTAGGGGTCAATTTGATTTCAATTCACTTAATAAGAAAATGATGGTGGTTTACAATTACTGAGATAATTGCTGTGCATTCAATTCCAGGCCTGCCCCGAGCTGTCTCTGCCATAATTGCACCGTTTCTTCAAACAATTCAGTTTTATTCAGGTTGATGTGGTGGACACATTGAAATGAAAATGGGCCCAGGTGTGCACTTTGACCTCCAGGCTCCTCGTTGGCAGCCTGTGACGTAAATGATGTCATGCTGTGGGGTCGTACACAAGCACGTTTTATGGCGTTCAGTTTGAAAGAGACTGACCCTGTGTCGAAGATGGTACTCTAATCTCTATTCTCTACAAAAGGCAAAGTGCATTATGGGCGTTCTGTATTTAGACATTAACATATTGTCGTGCACTGTGGGATTTCATGAGCGCACTGGGTATTCTCTTCTATGATCTTGGGAATTTCTGCAAAATGGCAAAAACTCACAAAAAAAGTGCACTATATATAGAAAAAGGTGCAGTTTTGGACATGTATTACATTACATCTAGGGACATCTCTCACCGTCTCGCCCTCTTTCTCTTTCTACATTTGTCTCTCTCCATCTTTCTCTCTACGTTGCCCTCTTTCTCCCTCTGTGTCTCTCCTTTACCTCTTTTCCACTGACCCAGTGCCACTGCTGCATCAGGGAACCAGAGAACCTTTTTTAAGAACCAATCCGCCTTTTCACCAGTTTGAGAGCCAAACTGTTACGTGTGGGAGTTGTGCTTTTGGCTTTAAGAACATTTTTAAAAAACCAAAATATGATCCTTCAGTGTCTATACACAGCACAGAGACATTGTCATAGACGACAATTCCACCCAACATGAGAGATACATCTTTCTATTGCTTTTAGCTATTTATGCTAAGTGTCTATCTGCTCGAAAGATGTTTTGTTAGCATTGGCATTAGCGATGTAGGTCATGTGTAGTTTGCTGCGATTGCTAGTAAAATGGTCATTTCTTTCTCAGACCCTTTATTTAGTGTTACAATATTAATGTTGCTTTTTTTCCCCAACAATAATCTTTCTACACCTTATTTTAATGGCGGTCATGAAAAATAGTTGAGGAGCTAAATTTTGTTGTCATAGTGACGACTCAAGGCTGCTCCCAAGCCCCTTACGTCACCATTTCTTGCCATTTTGGTGTTGAAAAACGAAGCAGTTCAAGAGATTCTGCACCTTTATTTGCTCTTTCTGTCTCTCTCTCTGACATAAAAGTAGATAGAGAGCAGAAGTCTGTCTCTCGATCTTTGAAGCAGCAGCTCTTCTGCGTTTGTTTTTAGGAAGAGTGGGTGTTTTTCTGCCCTCTTTTGGATTTTGGTTCCGTGTTATTGTGACAGCAGAGCCCAGGAGGACCAAGGAGCCGAATCGATTGAGGGATCTAACATTTCTCCCATCCCTTTGAAAGCTGCTTAATCTATAATGTCAGCTGAGAGAATAATACATCAAAGCCTGAGCGTGATCATGGCCTTTCCAAAAACAAACCTGCCCATGCATATGCAATCTCAAGCAGCCAGTTATACAAGGAATTACATGGCTAATGGTCTTTGATGAAGCAGGTACACTTTGTATCATAATTACAGCGCTCTGAGAGAGAAACAGAGAATAAGACCTTCTTTACAGGCTTGATTTGAAAGAGTGCATCAACACCCTTGATATAAGTATTATTTACCTCATTTGGCAGACACTTTTATCCAAAGCGACTTACAATTGAGCTGAACAGTTGAAGGTTAAGGGTCTTGCTCAACAGCCCAACAGTGGCAGCTCGGTAGAAGCGGGATTCAAACTCACTACCTTCTGATCAGTAGCCCAGTCTTAACCGCTGGACCACCACTAAGTTATAATATTGCTACTATCATTTTTTGGCAATACTTTGGCAATGTAGGCCACACATGAAAGTGTAGATGTCTCACTCTGTCTCCATTTCCACCCCCCAGACCAAATGCAAGAGGATAAAAATACTAGATACAGGATTTGTTTTATGTGGAAGGTCAAGCTTAGAAGTGGTCACAGCCTAAAATAATAACCATAAGAGCTCCACAAGAAAAATTAAAATGGCCCATCATAAGAAATACAACATGACTAACATGAACTACCACAAACAGGAATAAACAATGCCCCCAAAAAGAACTAGAGCTTTTCCCAAAGTCCCAGGGAACCTCAATCTGTGATTTGGTTTCTAATAAGGTTAATGCAGGTGTTGTGAGCACAATATATGGTACAAAGTATGAATAATTGCTGGCTTTTCAAAGTTTACATGTACTTTCAGTGTAAAATGCTTTCAGTGTAAAATGGGCAGGGCTAATCTTGTGTAAGGTTCACCCGCACTAATCACAGTCTTTTCAAGTCTTAGCAAACCAGTAAGTGAAGGCTAACTCGTGAGTGAAAGCTAACAGAGCAAGCGTAGCCAGTGTTAACCAGTGAAAGATGTCCAGCGATAATAAAGCAGGAAATTTGAATTTATGCTATTGGGAGTAGTTTGTAAATTTAGAACTTTTTAGTGCTACCTGAGAGTTTAATTGCAATTGCAATGAAAACCTTGACAAGCCTTCCCCTTAACCCCCAACTGACCCCACACTGACCCCACTCCCTCTGTTCAATGCTTCCTGAGTTGTATAGGGTTCTGGCTGGAGGCAGAGCCTATTTACGGGCCAGAAATGAAGAAACTAGCCAGATCCATTGCATGGTAATATATTGGGAATCACAGTTTTTCTATGGTCTCTTTGAAATTATATGATTACTACAGGTCTAGAAACACTTTTAAACATTACAAACAGCACCTTTAATATTTAATCACACTTTGACTGATGTGGCAGTGTTGCATTCCTGACAGTCATGCCAATGAGGTGTCTCTTAGTTGACACTCTGATAGATAAAGCCAGTGGACACCTCTGGGGTAAGCTGTGGGAGTGGATATATGTATGACACACACAAACACACACACACACACACACACACACACACACACACTGAAATGAGAGCAGTGTGCATGCCGGGAGTATCATCCCCCCCAGTCATTGCTGCTGGCCTGGCACTATGAGTTTGTTTATGTGTGCATATGTGTGTGTGTGTGTGTGTGTGTGTGTGAGTGCGTGCTTATGTAAAAAGGCTGAGTCATTGCTGTAGAGGATACAAGACTAAGGCCAGAAACTGAGATTATAAAAACGCACACACAGTCTTGTCCTGTGTGTATGATGTTGTGCTTATGTATGTAATATATCCTCATTCTATGCACTGATTTAAGTCTCACAAGTGCAAATTCGTTACAATTTTCACAACCTGATTCATATGAAAAGATATGAAGCTTACTGGTAATGTAAGGGTTGGGGCAGGGTTAAGGTTCGTACCTTTTGTTACAACTTACGAATTCGTAAAAATTTCACATGAGATCAGGTTGATTATGACCAATGGCCACAGTTTTATGCATATATTTGTACACATACACACAGTTGAAGGTTTTCAGCTCTGCACTGAACAACAGGTGTCTGCTAACTGACTTATTGAGTGCATGATAAGTACACGCTCCAGAGAACCAGCTTCTGGGTGGACTTTTGCGTCATCAATACTTTCCTCTATCATTCACCATCGATTCTGCCTTTCAAGAGGGGGAAAAAAAAGCCTAATTGAAAGGGGTTGTGTCTAGTGGTGATTAGATCGCAGAATCACTGTGAGGACACGAGTATGCATCTTGAAAACTTTATGTTCGTCCATGTTCATGACCGGTTTCCTGAATCGCATTTCAGAGCTACATTAAAGACAAAATGAAATCAAAACTGACCCTTTTTTTTTTTTACCTTGTTAGCTCGTGTTCTTGATCAGATTGTGCACGATTCATCTCTACTAATCACTTAAAAGATGAAAAATTCTTCTGTAAACTTTCACTAAAGTGTAGCGACTTTTCCCCGCCTCTAAACAACCTCTGTTTAGACCCCAATGTGATCTCTACAGTTTGTTTCATCCACGTCACATCCATACCCTGGAATCTAAACACCAAAACAACAAATAGTTTTAAAACTATACTTTTTGAGGTTATTCAAGTCTCTTTCGTAGAGTGTTTGTACAGTAATGATGCTCATTACACCAACATCGGAAACCAGAATGAACACAAATATACTGTCCCACTGTCTCAGTCACATTTTAAGTGATTATTGATGACTTTGACTGTTTCCACCCCCATGTGCCACTGACACAGTTGAACATATACACATTAGTTTTCTTGTGCTGTTCGCACATACTGAACGCAGGTGATGCGTATTGGACAGACGCTCACTTACGCTACAGAGATGTGTCACTTAGGTGTCATGTCCGGTGCAAATTCAAGGTTATTCTAATATATCTTGAGCAAAAAATAAGCTTATTGTTAATATTTAGTGCTGTTACCTTTTCTCTATTTGACTATACACTGTAATAATTTATAATCTCACTATCGGGTGTCACCCAGAAGAGGATGGGTTCCCTCTTGAGTCTGGTTCCTCTCAAGGTTTCTTCCTCATGTCGTTTCGGGGAGTTTTTCCTCGCCACTGTCGCCTCTGGCTTGCTCATTAGGCATCTAGATCTACATCCAGATTTCTGTAAAGCTGTTTTATGATGATGTCTATTGTTAAAAGCGCTATACAAATAACAATTGAATTGAACTGAATATTTGGTATAACATTTTTGTATTTAGTAGCTTCACAAAGCCTTACGGTATGTGGCTGGTAATGACATGGGCTGAGATGTCAGGTATGTGCTGTGCATCATTGGCATGCTGTGTGTGTGTGTGTGAGCATGCATGCCTTTGCGCCTCTTGACACCTCTGGTTCTTCAGACAGGCTTTAAAAATAGAACTGCATCCCATTGACAGCTAACTGCCATTTCCCATGGCACGAGATGCTCATCTGTCTGTGTTCCTCTCGCCCTTCTTTCATCTCTCTTCCTCCATTTCCTGTCTCTCCAGCTCCTTCATCACATGTCTCTCTCAGTCCATTTATCTCTCCTACATCCTCACTCTCTCCTATTCCCTATTTGTCTTTGTCTGTCTCTTTTTCTCCTCACGCCATCTCTCTTCCTGACCCGTGTGTCTCCATGAGTCCTTCTGATTATGCTCGTCATAAGACCTTGTTCAGACTCTGGGTTCATTTGAGCTATTTTAATGACGGAGCCCGTCCCAGCGCTCTCGAGGAAGCAGGTTGCATCCTATTTTTCTCCTACATGTCTTGTCCTAATAGAGCAGTGTTTAAAAAAAAAAACAAAAAAAAAAAACGCATGTTTGAAAAAATAAAAAATTTTTTGACTGCTGTGCCTGCACTGAGACATTTTTTTTAGTTCGGTCTTGTCATCGTAATGGACAGGAAGAGAAGGGACGTGAGGACAGAGATCTCAATGGAGAACCGGGACACGGCCCCATTTCAAATTCATGCATTCACATTTGACTTCTAAACGCCGAGCCGAGGTCACACGAATCAATCTGTGTGCAAATCTGAACCATTAGTCCCACATTAGAGTCATAGCATTGTGTCCTATAGAATTGGGGTGTGGATATTCTTACGGAAAAAGAAAGAAGCCTTTTGAAGATATCAGTTAAGAACACTTGGCTCACTTACTATAAAGTGTCTCTAATAACTGTGTAATTACACATGGACAATCGATGTAACTATAATGTAACTACTGAGGATGTTTGCACTGTTAGCTCAAATTCCCATAGCGTGGTGGAAGCGTCATTCCTTTTTAAATTAAGTAGCTTCATGACGGAGTTGCTTTGATATATGCTACATTGTTTCATTTTGTTACATATTCCACAGTATTTTTAATCTGACGGATAAAAAACATAGTCTACACTATGTCTTGTTTATTAAGGAAACTCTGTCAGTAAAATTGTTTAACAAGTTTTTCTTGTCTTTCATGTCGGTTGCTTGGAGCTGCTTTTCTCTTTCACGTCAACACAATGAAGCTGTTTCTTATGGAGTGTCACAAACTCCCTCTCTGGCAGTGTATCGCTTTCGTATCGCTTTCCTAGCGCGAGTTGCGCTACTTCTGTGTTCTGTGTTGTACTTATTCCTTTGCCATGTGCCTATTGTTTACTTTTTTCACGTGTCTCTGTTTTGGTTCAGTTCACACCCCCTGTTCTGTCATTGGTTAATTTCCCTGATTGTTTCACCTGTGTCTCGTTTCGTCCCTTGATTAGTTTGTGCATATTAACCCTCCTGTTTCTTTGTATCATTGCAAAGTCTTGTCGTATTTTTTACCTTCAACTCCGAGCCTTGTTTCCTAGTGTCTTTATCAGTTTCCATGTTTCCTGGTTTCGACTCCTGTTTGTTTACCTCGTTTAGGATTATGGATAACCCCACGTTACGCCTGTCTGCCTGTTCAATGACCTACGCTTTGGATACTGACAACGATTTATGGATTAACTCTTTTAATTTACCCACTGAGTTTACGCCCTTCCATCCTGCCTCTCCTTCTGCAAGCTACACGTTACATGGAGTCAATGTTTAGCGACAGTTTTTTGTGGCATAACTACATTTTTAAAGTAGCATGCTTAATTATGTTTTAACCATGATAGCGAAATGGAATTCAGAAAGTCATACAAGCGTTCGACCTTAAATGAGGTCTGTGAAATTCAAAAGCCTTGAATCACATAACCTACAGATCATGTAAAACTGTAATACGTTATGTCAGCAGTTTATTCAGAACATGCTTTAAAATAATGTTTCCCATTAGACGAATCCACTCTGTACTATTTAGACCATATACTGTTTTTTTTTTTGCACAGATTTCAGTGGCAGAAAGCAGCAAGTCAAATTTGCACATCAAATGTGCAAAACACAGCACTGTTGTGTGTTTTTTTTTTTTTTTTTTTCGGTTATTGTAACCAACCCTGCAGCCGTCCATGCTTGAAGTCCCTATTGAGAGTGGTGCACCGATTTAAAACGGGTCAGTCTTTATACTTCTAATAGTGGTAGGACAATCAATGTCATTTTTCATCTGGATGGTTGGTCTACCTATAGCTACCTTTTTAAACAACAAAGTGCTTTTCCATTTTAGTGCCACTGAATTATTTTTCACTTTATGCTAATCAACAGAATGAGTTTCCAGTTCTAATCATGTCTGAGTGATGGCGTTTTAGTGTTTTGATGTTGGTGGTTGAAGTTGTGAGCTGTTTTCATTTCTCATTGTCTCAGTCTGAAATGCTCCTTGCTCCCCATGCTGTGAGATACTGACTTTTATACCCTGATCTGAAGATGACACTTAAAAGAAAGAGTGATGGATCAGAAAGAGTGGAGTGGTGCAAGTGGTTGCAATATTGCTGTTTCTTCTTCATAAAGTAAAAGCTCCATTCATGTAGCCCATGACAGAATCCAGATACTCCTTTGTTTAATGATCAGTAAAAGGCAGTGCTGTAGAAGAAAATGTTACAATGCCACTGTTTATCAGGCTAGCTAATTCCAGATGTCCACAGTAGGCAAAAATTACATACATTAATGTTCGCCTTTAAACAATTTTCCATGAATACTGGAATATATAACGTTGGTTAATACAGCTAGCTAACCTGTATCAATGCACTGCTTCACGTCTGCGGCTAGCATAACGCTAACATGCTCTGGATTTGACTCAGCTAGCATCTTGTGTTATTGAAGCTCATACTGAAGAGCTAACTGTAGCTAACATTACAGGACACAAGCGCAAAGCCACTCTGTACTGTAAACATCTTTACTTCTCAACATAAACGGAATGCGCCGTAACAGGCATGGTAAACACACAAAACGGAAGACAACACAGGACGGAAACAAGCGGGTATTTAAACATGTAGAAACAAGGGGAGCACAGCCGTGCGTGTGACATGATGTTGATATAAAGATTAATATCCAGAATGCCTCTTTTTTTAGAAAGTGGTGATCAAATCTTCTGGAATGATCTATGTATATTCATTTCTCCTTCATCATTCAATTTCTATCATTTAACTTTTTTAATGACTTTTAAATAACTTTCCCCCAAAATACTTTAAATACCAAACAAAACCTCTAAAAATGCCTTTTGGTGTCTGGTTTATATTAGATATATTAGAGCTACTACATTGTAGAAGAGTTTAAACGCTGGTGTATGTTGCATGTTGTGAAGAACATGGAAGTGTGAAAAAAGGGTCTATTGGCTGCTTCTCTAAGAAGGTCTGCGATGTACAAAAGTCCTAAGCACATGGAAAAAAATTCTGTAAAGTGAAAATGCTTTTAAAAATAGAGCAATAAGCAATAAAAGTCCAAATTTGGTGTGAGCAGCCTTTGCCTTAAAACTGCATCAATTCTCTTAGGCACACTGTCGTTATCACGGTTCATCAGCGGAGGTAGGACATAGGCACAAGCCATTTTACACAACATATAACATTTATTTCATACAAGCTAACTAAACTTACACACACTGCAACTCGGAACATCGAACATAGACATAAAACAATGTGACATAAAACAATGAAGGACAAACTGGACGGGGAACATGAGGGCTTAAATACATACACGGATTACTCAGACTAACAACACACAGGTGGGGTGAATCACTGGACAAGCGCAACTAAACAAACACAACAAAAGTGTGTGGTCGCACACCATGGCAACCGCCACGCTATGTCACTCACACACTGGTATGACAGTCGTGCAGTTTTTTAAGGAAATCGGCTGGTAGGTTTGAGTGGAACAATGAACAAAAGGCTCATCCTGGGGGTAGACTGCATTTTAAAACAGAGCACCCAAGAGTGATAAGGCTGTGTGTGTGTGTGCGTGTGTATATGTGCTATATTCTGTAAATGCTATTTTCTGAACCTGTATGTTACCATTGAAATCAGGAAAAATATACTGGTATGACATAAATACACATGCTCAGATTTAATTCACTGGTAAGGGAGCTTACAGTTCTGCAGCCAGGGGTGTGAGTAGTCACAGGCCAGCACATCAGGCCTGCCTCCCCTCACACTACTACTACAGGCTGTTCCAAGAATCTTAGAGAACTTGCCACAGTTCTTCTGCACACTTTGGCTCTCACCTGTTTCTGTCTCTGCAGGTAAAAATCCCAGACATCCTTCATTATGTTTTTATCTAAAAAGTGCTCTATTGCATATGTTACTTTCTTTAAACATCTAAGACACAATTTATATAAAAGATTTAGCATACCTAAGACTTTTGCACAGTACAGTATGTGTCAGTATTCATGAGTGGTCTCCTGTGGTCCTCTACAGCTAACAGCAAATACTGCTGAATGGTCTAGCATCATTAATTCCTCAGTGTATCTTGGATTTCTTCAAACACTTGAACTGCTTAGCTGCTTAGTCACTGGTTGTAATTCAAGCTACTATCCCGCTGCCCGACACACACTCAACCATGCGGCTACACTTATGCTATAATAATAAACTAGCAGCCAGGCTGTGTATGGTAATCACGCCTGCGAGACGCTGAAGGTCTCCCCAGAGACCGTCTGAAAGCGCAATTCGTCTCTCTCTGCCTTTACGCAGATGCATACACAGTCAGAGAGGGTGTGTGTGTGTGTGTGAGTTCTGATGTAAATGCAGGTTACACAGTGCTGAAAGCCCATTTAATGGTGTAATGGAAATAAATATTCTAGGGTGGGTGTTGAAATAGCATCTCCCTCACTCCGCTAGCATGGAGCATAGCAATGTGGAGATAGAGCATTGTGTTGGAGGACTTTTGTGTTTGATCACAATGTGCATTTGTGCTAAAGTGTTTTTGCTAGTTTCACACTCCACTGAGGAGTTCAAGGAAAAATAAATTATCTAGTTTTCTTTAGTATTTGGCTTTTATCCTTTCTATCATTAATAGCCTGGTCAAACCCCAAATGTAGATGAACACCCAAGGTATGTTTAATATACGAAGTTTGCTTCTTTAGTTTTGCACTGGAACTCGCTAACAAGTAAGGGAAGCGTATAGATGCCATGTCTAATGCCTAGTCTACACTAACATGTTTAAATTTAAAAAACGCCGTTTTTAATGTTTCAGCCACACTAGTGTTTTCAGTTCGTGTCCTAAAAGTTTCCCGTCCACAATGAAATGCAAAAACGATAGAAAGCGGCACTGCGTGTCTGACCCATGAACTATACGTCATTTCCGTAATTTTGGTTTGTTTTGATGCTGCAGTCATAAAACCCACTTTCTTGCACACCACAGTGTCACTTGTACACTATACAAAGCAATCAAACATGAAATTAAAATACTTAATACAGAGAACAGCATCGCAATGAGGTTGTCATCTTGAAATCATTGAGATGACATGACAATCAAACGTCAGCATTTTCAAAAGGCTTCGTTTTCCCTTGTCCACACTACAACACCAAAACAGCGTTTTCAGATTGATCCACTTTGAAGAGAGGATTGGAAAAGATGCGGTGGTCGTAAACGCCATTTTAGTGTGGATGTAAAGGCAAAACGAATAAGAAAATATGTGTTTTCAAATTTACCCGTGTTAGTGTGGACTGGGCCTAAATCATTACACACTCGCGTCGATTCAAACGGCTTCGTCGAGTTGTTCAATATCTCAGACTTCTGTTCAGGTTTCTGACACTGTATGACGCATTGTTATCTATACAAATGGACTAAATGACGAATCGCTTTCTTCCTCAGCACATAGTTTGGTGGCTTCTTGAGTCCACGAATCAGTCCAAAATAGCTCCATGTTTTTTTTCCATAGTGTGCTGCATGGGGAATATAAAGACCAATGTTTAAGCCATATTAAGTGCACTCTGCCAAATAAAGAGCCAATAGATTTAGGGGTTGGAGGTCCCTGTATAGAATCTGTTGCTTCTGAGTGATGGGCCATCCTTGGAGTTTTGACATGAGATTGTTTTATTTCTTGCCTAGCTCAATCTAAAAAAAAGCTCCCTGCTTCATATGCGTTCACTACATAAGGACTGACCTAATGGCTTTCACACCCTGATCTGAAAACTGTGGAAAGAAAGAGTATATGTTGTTGCAATATAGCTGCTTATGTTGTCTTGCAAGAGACCTTTTGCATACTATTTGATCTATTTAAAGAGGGTATATTGTTAAATAAATGTATTCTGTATTTTGGATGGTTATTAAACTATATGGAGTCTAAAGTTCAGTGGTGGCAAAAATCCCCCCCATGAGACAATAGAGTGCAATTGCATATTATTTAGTATACTTTGTGTGATTGCCACATGGCTGCAACCAACACACAACACAAGTAAAGTTAGACAACTTTGTAGTGTAGCTAGCAAGCTCAACACTATCTCAAAATGACGAGTGAAAAGAGCCTGGAGAAACGTACCATTCCTGCTGCAAAGTGACAAATAAATCCCTTTATTTGTTCCACAAAGACAAAACTCTCCATAACCAGTGGGGAAAGGCTGGTAACCTTTTTGGTGACCAGCTAGCTGCTTTTGCTGAAGTTTCCTTACAATAAATAATAAATCTTCCTGCTCAGGTTTGGAACAGCAACAGGTTACAAAACAAAAAAAAAGAAGAATGGTTGTATTGACATGCAAAATGCTTCTCCTTTCATTTAGCAGGCTTTTTTGCCACCTAATTTACCAAAGGAAGTTAACGTTACCTCACTGAGCAGGCTACTGTTGGTGAACTGTAGTATGAACTCACCGCACTGTTGAATATTTTGCACTTTTTCATTATCGTATTCTTGTGTCAACTAATGAATTTTAATGAACATCAACGGTCTGCTTATGGATATTAATACAATATAGTACCTTAAAAGTAGTAAAAACAAAATGAGCTTGAAACATCTTGAACTTTCTTGCTAATGAGGTCAAGATATTTTCCTTCTCTGCTAAAGCATGTCTGTTCTGGCACGTTCATTTCTTTCTGTGTTATCAAGAGATCTTTAGTAGGTCAGAAGAGATTTTCAGAAATATTGAGAAAGCTGGAATTGAAAATATGCGATGAACTACTGCAATGACAGGTGTGTAAGGATGTTATTCTTGTATAGGTTTTCTTGGTGAAGAATGTAACCCACTCCTGAGAAACTATTTTTAATGTTGCAAGCCCTGGACTTTTGTGTACTGTACATTACAACTGAGTAATTTCCTGCTTCAGTTAAACTCGATAAAAGTAGAAATTTCCTTTTTGAAATCAATGACTGCTTTTTCTGTTTTGCAGCAGAGCAGAAACAAAGCTGATGCAGACCCCTGTTTGGTACAGAAATATCCTGACGGGCAGAGAGAGAGAGAGAGCTGTGTATAAACATATGAACGCCTGTCATAGTGTTGTAAATGAAAAATGTATCAGGATGAAATGTGAGCTCAGCTCGACAATCCTGCTACACAGTTAAAATGGCAAAGCGCGGTTGGGACCACGCGGGCCTCCGGGACCAAATCTCTGAGCAAGATTTTAATCTGCTGCTGTCATACGCTGTCACTCAGCCTGGAGCTACTGCAGGAAGTGATGTGTGTGATGAGGGGTGACATGACACAAAATGGCAACAATATTACACTAATATAAAATTTTAAAAACTTGACTCGTACTCTAACAGGATTTTAGCTTTTAGTGGTATTCCTAGACCATGGCCTATTTGTGCTAGCGTAAGGATATGTAAGTCACTCTGGATAACAGCGTCTGCTAAATGCTGTAAATGTAAATTACACCGCAGATCATTCTTACTGTGTGTATATACTGTTCTTTTCGCATGCTAATAGTAATGGACAGAAGTTTTTGGTGAGGAAAACCCTGTTTCTGTACCTATTTATTTATTTATTTTTGAAAAATTAGAAAAATTTGAATACTACAAAATGTAAAAATGCATGTTTAGTTACAAGAAATTGGTTATAATAATTGAGTATTTAATATCGTACTTTTTCATTTTGGGTCCAAAATCTCGAAATACTTTATATAGTAAAATATTAAACAATGTATTTATCTACAATCATTAATAAGTTCACTTCGTAAAGTAGGTTGTGCTGCATCGTTCTCCACTGCGTAGATTAATCTGATGGTTGCGAGAGGCAAGTAACACACGTTCAATGATAATTCAGGGACCCAAACAGCACTAAATAGTATGTTGTATACTGACATACTATTTATTGTGCACATCAACGTGACTGTCAGAGTTACTGAGTACTAGGTGAAGGCGCAAAAGCACTGGCCTTTAACGAGGGCTTGTATTTTAGCTAGCAAGCTAACATTAGCGGACTATCTTGCTCTGTTAGCTGTGTGCACAAACCTAACTTAAGCCAGCTACCTAAAAGACAAGCCTGGAGACCACAAGTTGGTTCTGTGTGCAGTGCTGTGGAGACTCGGTGCCACACATAGCACTGCACAGAATGAACACACTTACACAGCCAAGGTTGAGGCATCAAAATAAATAAAAATAAAAAAGCCTAGACCATTAACCAACTAGCCGGCTACAGCCAGATCTTCTTTCTAAGGTTGACACATGATGACATATGCATCCAAAAACTTCCACCAAATTGGACCTGTGCATCTCTGACTATAAATTACTATTACAGAATTTCCAGTGCGACTTGCAGAAGCTTAAGAACACCATGTTTTAGAGTATTTTTATTCCACTGACTCAATAATGATGGTATAAGTTTAACTCTGGCTTATGATTGATTTCTAACAGGTTTTTTGGTCCAAAACACAAATACTTTAAGCAGTATTTTCCACCTCGTTCTTTCTATAGCAAATTAAGTCTCAATTGAAAAAAAAAAAGAGCTGATAATGCTTTAAAATCCTAGATTTCTGAAAGGTGCGTGTGTGTGTGTGTGTGTGTGTTTGTTCTGTGCATTGTGGCAGCAGTTTTATTTGCAGCCCAAGACAGATGCGGCAGATTGCTGGATATAAAATGTTCCCATGTAAACGGGCCTAATACTAAAGAAACAAAATATAAAGCCATGACTAGATTTGTAACATGAAAATGTTTCTCTTTCGCTTTACATCTTTGTTGGCTAGTTTTGTGGTTAGATTCCTTTTTGGTGATGCTCAAAGTTCTCAGTATTGGCTGGTCTGTGCACAGAATTAAGGGGTTTTGAGAATATTTGATGCTTTGGTGTTTTGTTGGAGATGCTGCCTGCTCCCAGAAACTTCTCTTTCTAAATGAATGTTCAATCTTGCATATTACATTTCAATACATCTTGAAAACATTGTCAGTCTGTGCTTTTGTAATAAACTACTGAATTGCAGAAATCTGATGCTTGTTAAGAATGTTTTCAGAAAACAAGGAACAATATTGGATATTTGAGTAAGTGCAAACATGTGGCATGTGAGTGGGTTTTAGTGTAAGGGAGGTTTATAATGTTTTTTATTTCAAGTTTTTTTTTTTTTTTTTTTTTTTTTTAAATCTAGAATTACAGTCAATTTCTCTGCAATAATGCCGTCTGGGGTAAGTGTCATGACTGCGATGTTGTGACCGCCTGGTTTCAAGTTTCCAAAACAAACTAGATCTCAAAAATATTGTAAATCTTTTTAAAATCCCCTTAAAGCCACATTCAGGAACTGCTGGAACTAGCAGGAGGATTTCTAGTTATGCAATCATTTTTAAATAACAGTTTTTTAATAAACAACACCACAGTTGCTAAAACATATACAATCAACTCCAAAATTATTGGCACCCCTGATGAACATTCAAAATAAATGCAAACAAATTGCCATCTTTAAGTTGCTCTTAGTTTTCAGAAACACTATTGTTGCCTTTGAACAAATATGAGGTTGTTGACCTTCACATGACAGGCAATGGATATACTTAAACAGAAATACAGTAGCCCTGTGTGACCAACATTTTATCGATTACAAGATGCTCAAGTAAGTTATAACTTTACCTGCCTTTTAATTTTATTCAGTTTGAATTAGCATGGTTATTTTGAGTCGGAATGCCATGTCATTCACTGGTATATTCAGAACTTTTCACCACTTTTGCCTGATGTGTTTGATTATGCTTTGGCTGAAAGGAGATAAAATCCAGTTTCTACAAGACTTGGATTCACCCTCTTCTAAGACTTATTTGAACAGCCTCCCTCTGCACCTTTACTTTAATCTGAATCATTCATATATTTTTACATTTACATAATTACATTATATAACTTCTTTGCCATCTATTAGGCCTTTTATAGCAACTTGGTTCAGTCTGGCGGATGCCTCTGTGGAAATGTTTATCCTGTGCGGTCGATAAAGGTATCAGCATTCAGCTGTGTGTCTCTGGGCTTGGATCGGATTCAGAGCTGTCTATGCCCTGATGTTTAATACATGCCAGTGTTTATATATGACAATTTGGGTATCTGTCTGCACGTGGGCACTGCGGCCATGGCTCCAATGCTTTAAACGTCAAAATATCAGATGGATGAAACCTGTGCGGATCTGTGCGTGCGTGCGTGCGTGTACACGCCAGCTATATGAGTGGAAAAGCTGCAAAGGAAAATAATGCCGCAAGTGATTTTAGAGCAATACAATTCCAACATGTAAAATATACCCAAAATATCTTAATTTTCATATATATATATATATATATATATGTGTGTGTGTGTGTGTGTAATATAATATATATAATGTGTGTGTGTGTGTAATATATAGATATATATAACACTCACCGAACACGGTTAGTGTTATTAGGATCATGTACACCTTCTCATTCATGCAATTATCTAATCAGCCAATCGTGTGGCAGCAGCACAATGCATAAAATCATGCAG
>JAOUQW010029992.1:3785-22345 GCA_028565825.1 Olivaichthys viedmensis | reverse complement strand
AAGTACAGCTGTCCAGCACGAGCACGGTGGTTCTGAACATTATCGATAAAAACAATCACCTCCCCGAAATCACTGGTCAAACAGTGAGTACTAAACCATTTATACTATTACAGAAAATGGACATTAAGCAAACTTATCAATTTGCTCTTACAAGGATATGATGTTATTATAACTACGTGGCAGAAATTTTGAAATATGTAAGATTTGTGAATGTATGACATAATGGCAGTCTTCTTGTGCAAAGTAGCATAAAGTCAAATGCTACATCTTCAAAACCGTGTGATGATTTACACAATCATTTGAATGATACATTTTATAAAATAACTTGCAATGCATAATGATAAACTGGTAGCTCCATTAGCCTTGTAGCTTCAGTGTAAAACTAAATGAGCAAAAAAGGAGTTTTGGTTGATCGACTACATTTGGGGTAAAGGGGACATTGTGTACCTTTCATTTTTGGCCTTGTTTTGTGCTAGTGATTGGAAGGTTGAGTTCAAATCCCAAGAATTCCCTTGAGCAAGACCTTTTTTATTATTATTACAATAATAATTATAATAAGTCTCAACTGCTCATCTCTGTGGATGAAATTCTGCTTCACTTGTAAATTGTGTAATACATCACTGAAGCAAATCAACTAAAAGCTCCCGTTATTTAATTTTACATGGAAGATCTTGATATTTCGGACAGTTGTTTGACAAGAAGTCCTCCAAAAATGTGTCACTTGCAAAATGATACAATAAAAGTGTTCATTGACAGCATATTATTACCCTCTGCTCTATTCAGGGTCCTGGAAAGATAAAAGAACGAGAGAGCGGAGTGGAAGTTCTGCGCTTGCAGGTCAGCGACAAAGACAGTCGAGGTTCACCAGCCTGGAAAGCTAAATTCACCGTTCATGATGATGAGGAAAACTATTTCAAAATTGAAACAGACCCCACAACTAATGAAGGAATCCTGACTGTTATGAAGGTATTTCAGAGTTTTTTGACATGCAAGACACAAGCTTGTCTTGATACAATGTTTACACTGATACTTTTTGGACCGCATACACAGTGAAACTCAGTACATATGCATATACACTGTAATTTGGCAGCTATAACCTAATAAAGCCTTCGACTACCTTAGATTATTTTCAAGAAATCAGTCTTTTTCCTAGTTATATTGTGGTGTAATGATTAGAACTGTCCAATTTATTTATATATAGGTTTTACACCTGTATCATGAACATTTTTCTTATTTTCCTAAATACACAGGCAATGGATTATGAGGAGCAAACTTCAAGAACCGTGTCAATCAGTGTGGAAAATGAAGTGCCCTATTTCTCCTGTAAGGTCAAAAGTCGTCCTTCAAAGGGATTATGGGACGTAGACACTTTTGGTGAAGGGACCAGCACAGGTGCGCCTATCGTCCCTAAGCTATATTCGGTCACTATCGCTGTCGAGGACGTCAACGACCCTCCAGAATTCGTACCACCTAAAAGGGAAGTAGCAGTCATGGAGAACATAAAAGTAGGGACCCTCTTGGACACTCTTACGGCTGTAGACCCGGATAAGACATTTGGAAACTTGTTTCAGTAAGTACCTTTCTAAGTTGTCTTTAGCTACCTTGGGGTTAGTGCTGGGCGTTTAATTTGAATTAATGTTTTAACACTATGTGCAAAATGTGAAAATCAAGATTTTATGTTACATATACTGTTTCACTTTTGTCAGGCAATACGAACAACACTGAAGCTCCCAAGCTTGTGTCAAAAAAACTTTTAGAAGCACTGTATCGATGCTTGATGTGTTTTCCCATAAACACGTGATCAGTGACATATGAAGATACATTCGCCAAGAAACCATGTGACTGCCTCACTCTAGATCAAAAAAAACGTTGCAAACTCCATTGCTTGCGAGTGCTATTCACCTGTTCAACACTACCATGCACTTGATTTTGTATGATTTACAGTTCATATGTGCCTCATGAACCTTTCTGTAGGTGAAGGAGCAGGACTTGGTTAAATGGGAATAGGTCAGCAGGTTTGCTGTAAACTCCAGAATAGGTTTATAAAAGTTTATTTAGATAAGAAATGCACTCAAACCAAACAGTGTGTAGACTCCGACACAGTAAACACATTGATGCTCTTCATGTTTTTGACCACCAGTTGTTGCTAACGTGCATTGTGTTGTAAAGCTTTGAGTAATGAACCCTTTTTCAATACAATTGACTGGAAAGCCTCATTGTTTTCACAGATGAATGCGCTTATAACCAAGAAATGTGGTAACATCACCTCACCTAATTCCTAATATGGAATTAATAAAAAGTATAATGTTGAACAAACTACTGTAAAGTTTAAAGATTGTAGAAAGCCAATTGCAACAAAAAGTAACAGCGTGTAATTTATTGTAGCACTGCCAAAGACACCTAGTGGAATGGGAGAAGTGTGTGAAACTACGGGATGAAAATGCAGTTGGATTACATAAAAACAAAGAAAATCAAAATCGAGTATCGTTGATAAGTTTGAAAGAAAAAGAAAAAGAAAAAAAGAAAAGAATGAAAAGTAAAAATCAAGATAATTTTTTTTTTTTTGCCATATCGCCCAGCCCTACTTGGGGTCTAAAGATTCGAAAATGTTAATTGCCAATAATTGGAATTGGATTTTTATTTTCATTCCCTCTCTCCCTCTCCCTCTCTCTCTCTCTCCCTCTCTCTCTCTCCCCCTCTCTCTCTCTCTCTCAGCTTTGTTAAAGGAGAAGATGAAGATAACTGGGTGACTGTAGATCCAAAGACTGGTCAAGTTTCTGTGGCAAAAGTTATGGACAGAGAATCACCATTTGTGAAAAACAATACCTACAGTGTCATCATGTATGTTGTTGATAATGGTAAGAAACAGCACATTTGCATTTTACATTTACGGCATTTGGCCGACTGGCCGACTTACAGATGCTTTGTAATCTCTATCAAAAAAACATATCCTCATGCTATCACAAATAGTCCATGGTCTAGGAATACCATACAGGTCAAATCCTGTTAGAGAGGAGCTAGTATGAGAGTTAGTACAGCAAAGAAAAGAGTATGAGAAGGTTTTTTTTCTCTCTCTCTTTGTGTCAATACAACATGGCTAATTCACAGTGACTAGCACAAATATGACTCACTCTGAGTTACTCTTAAAAGATAAATAACAGAAGAGTGACCAAAGGAGCGCTGCTTCTCAAAAGAAAGAAATTAAAATTCTGTTTCAGGAGCAAAATATTTCGTTTTTCTTCTCAATGTTTATCGTCTAGCTCTACACAAAGTTACTACAAGAATTTGCCGGGAACTACAGACATTCCCAGTTTGAATGCAATTAGTACATTTTATGTGGGTTATAACCCCAAACCACTGAATCGGCATGCGTCTCTGCAATTAGGCTTCCTCTTCCTCTTCTATTGTGTTCTCTAAGTCTACAGCTTCACTGCTAGGGTCATATCTCCCACATTGCCTTGTGAAGAGGTCCAAGCATTCCAAAGGGAATGTGAATAAAGCTAACCAGAATGAACAAAGAAATAATTCCACAGTATTCTTGGCAACTGATTTCACTTTTTGGTCAGCAGTGGGAACTGCCACAGCATACTTTGTAAAATGGTCAATGATGACCAAGATGTTTTTGGTACCACTACTGTCCGGTTCTAGTGAAAGGTCGTCCATAAAAAACAGCTCTAATAGTCTGTTTTCTCTGCTTTGGCCTTTGGCCTTACTTCTAACACATCTTTCACATGTCTTTATTTTTCGATCTACATCCATAGACATTTATGGTCAATAGGAGCGGGTTTGAACTAGATCGAAAGTCTGTTCAACTCCTGTGTGACCTACGGAATCAGTGAGACCTTCCAATATGGTTTCTCTGTACTTTTGAGGAAAAACAAGCTGATACAATAGCTTTCCCCTGTTCATGTAATTTCTGTAGAGAACGCCAATTGATGACTGCTCCATTACGCTAAGCCTTGAACTTCTCTGTCTTCTTGCTGTCAGGCGCGGTAGAAGAAGTGCTTACCAGTATGAGGGATATTGATGACCCTCTTATTGATGGGGTTGTTTGCTTGCTCTGCAGCCCAATTCTGTTGTGACATCCTGGTAGGAGTACTTGAGGCAGGGATTAGGTCTGTATAAGAGAAATGATCAGAAATAGCTCTAACATTGATAGCTAGACATTCCATAACAGCAGTTGATATCTTCTCTAGAGCTGGTGGGCCCATTCATCTGGTGCTTTTGACAAAACACTCTTTACAGCTTCTTATGGGAACAAGGGCCCGCATTCTTCCTTAAGGAACTTGGAAAATAACTAAAATTGAAAGGAATACCTGACTGATCATGGGTTCACCGAGAGCAGTGTTTCCCAACCTTTTTTGTCTTAAGTACCCCCACAGCCCTTTCCCTATAGTTCCAGTACCTCCTTATTTATGCCAAAGCAGAACATTCCTATATTTGTTATTTGAAACATATATGTTATAACTGGTATATTAATACATTGAATATTATTTAACTAGAATATATTTTTCCAACTTAAAGACACATTGATACTTTGTGTGAAAAACAGAGGGAGACTCACCAAGTAGATTAATTCAGAACTGAATACATAGACTACACGCCATGACAGGCGTACTAACACACAAAACAGAAGACCACACAGGACGGAAACAAGCGGGTATTTAAACACGTAGAAATCAAGGGAAGACAGACAAGGAACAGCTGGTAACATTTAACATGACTCATGTGACAAGGAACAAAATATCAACACAGCGCGCGTGGCGCTCATCACCATGGCAACCGCCACTCTTTGTCACGTGGCTTGCATTGCGGTGCACGTGACAGAGCCCCCCCTCTATGGCGCTGCTCCCGCAGCGCCCAACCAGACAGTCCGGGGGGGCCCCGGGCCCGCGGGGCCAATGTCCATGTCCGGGTGGTGGCACGGAGGCCGGCCTCGAGCTGTTCACTTTATGTGGGTTACATGCATTACCCATCTCTCGCCTCATTTTTACCAGAATCAAATTTTATAAAGATGTAAAGGAAAGATGCACATGCATGGTTTACTAAATCTGATTTTTCTGTTTTGTATGAACTTTCCAAGTTTTAGTGCTAAATCTTTCTGGAAACTTACATTCATGAGTTATCTCATCTGCCATTGCTTTATCATCACAATAATTTATGGGTCTTTGAATTTATTCTTATTGTTGAGTCACCAACTGATGCATCCTTGATATTGGGGTGGGATCAAGAACACATTTTAGCCATTCTCAGTACTTGAGTTCTTCAGTATTGGAATAAGCATATCGTTGGAAAGGCTCAGTTCTGTAATTAGAAAGACATGCCACTAGGTTAAAAATTTGGGGACTACCGTTGAAGTACTTACTAATGTTTATGGTAAACACCTTTTCACTGCCCTGGAAACTTATAAGTATGAGAGTAAATGGCAAAACCTTCTCAGTTTCATTCTTCTCTCACCTGACCTACAGCTCAGCCTCCGCTGACAGGTACAGGAACGCTGATCATCCACCTGGGAGATCAGAATGATAACGTGCCAGTGTTGGAGGTGGACACAGTGAGTATGTGTTTATCGGACAACGAAACTATGACCAACATCACCGCTGTAGATCTGGATCTTCCACCATTCAGTGCGCCCTTCCACTACGAGCTCCAGGGAGACGTCAAGGGAAAATGGAGGCTCGAACCAACCCATGGTACAGTTCCTGCAAAAAAAAAAAAGAAGAAAAAAAAGAAACATTTCACTCAGTTTAATTTACCATGTGTCACCTAAAAGGTAGATGGCACTAAATATATGTAGCAGTATGTTCTTATGGTTGCAAATTTGTAAGAATTCTCATTATCCAACTTATAGAAGAATTTTGTGGAGTTAGTGCTTTTTTAATATATTACTTGCTGTGGATTCATGAGCTTTGGTCCAAATTTCTCAGATTAGGTCTGAGGAACTCAAACTCACTATTTAGCCCTATACTGACAATTTCTACATGGGTTGGTGAGGTAATTCCATCCTTTATAGGTGCCATTCTGTGATTTCATTTCCAACCAGATGAAATGAAAAACAGAGGTAAATTTTCCCCTGAAATTATGGACACATTGGAAGAGATTCTCAAATATGTACTTGGTATGGGTCAAATGATTTAATTTCCATACCGTCTTCACTGCCTTGCCGAATGTCCTTGCCGAGTTACCATTTAAGACCAAATTAACAAGGACATGAGAACAGAGACATGTTGTATACTTGCCTTTAGGGTCAAATTAATATAAGATGTTATTGCTAGCTAGATAACACCAGAGTCTCTTCCTGATGACAGTTGGAACAAACTTCCCAGAGGGTCTAAAATCTTTCCCTTTTTTTATTGCTGCAAAAGCCAAGTGTTATGTAAAGTTTGGGAAGGTTAGGGTGAGAGTAAAACTTTTATATCAAAAGCTCTGACTTTATAGGATTTTGTAGAACAGGTTTGGCATGCAGAAATGCACTGAATTAATCTAACAATGTTTTATGTGTGTGTCACGCCTTCACTGGCCTCCCCAAATGCCGCGTCCCCACTCTCCCCTACAGCACGCAGCGAGCCGGCCGGCTTCAGGTTCACCAAGCGCTATCACCTGTTCCCAAACCCATCTCAATCACACACCACTGGCATGCAATTACGCTTCCCCTACAAAAAGCCTCAACATCTCCACTCAGTGCTCAGTATTGTGTCGAGGTCTCAGACATTACAAAGTGTTTCCCCGGATTGCCTACCTGTGCTCGACACCGGACTGGATTATCCGACTGTAGTCTCTGCCTGTGCCTCTGACACCCTGATCGCTCATTGCCCGACCCAACTCCTGCCCCCCGACACAGAGCTTGCCAAACCCCTTGATTCTGTCTGCATCTTGCCTCCTCGCCTGGAGCCCGCACCTACATCCGCCCAGCCAGCGGTGTGACAGAATACTGAGCCTTACTATGAATGCAGCGGGCGTAGCTGCCCTGGCTCAAGGGCCAACAGCAGCAAGCCCATCAGCAGCAGATGCAGCAACAGGTTGGTGCTCTCGCTGCCACTCTGGCGCAGCTCGCGACGCCTGCCCTTGTCGCTGTGGCCGGCCATCTTGTTCACTCATGGCTCCGCCAGAAAGATACAACTGCAACCCCGCCACCTGCCAGGGATTCCTCCTGCAATGCTCATTGTATTTCGACGCCATGGGCGGAAACGATCAGGAGAAAATGAGGGGATTTCTCTCCTTTCTCACCAGAAAAGCCCTAGCATGGGTCACGGCTGTGTGGCACAACGGCGGGCAGGGCATCGCCTCTTATCAGGAGCTACTCGACCAGTTTCGTATGGTCTTTGAACACTCCCTGGATGGGCAAGAGGCCGACGAAAAACTGTTTGCTATCAAGCAAGGGTCCCGTACTATGGCAGAGTACGCCTTAGAATTCCGCACGGTGGCCGCTGGCAGCCGATGGAATGAGGACGCCCAAATGACCGCCTTCCGCCAGGGGCTCCGCCATAATGTGGTGACGGAGCTAGCGTGCAGGGACAGCCACTAATTCCTGGATGTGCTCATAGCCATGGTGATCAGGCTGGATAAGCTGCTCCGTGAGCCACGCCTGCCCCGTGAGCCCCTCGCTCAACCAGCCCGAGCGGAACCAGAGCCCATGCAAGTCGGAAGCTCCCACCTGCACGGCGGGGACCAGTCGCACCGCCGCGCCTTCGGCCTGTGCTTTTACTGAGGCGAAGCCAACCATGCCATCGCCCAAGTGTCCGTCCCGGCCTCCAATAACACGCATGCCGCCTGTCCCCCCCCCCACCCCCCGTATGTTCCCAGCCCCGGTGAGTGACTCCCGTTCTTACACGTCCTTTTGTACTTCCAGTTGTGCTGCACGTCTCACAAATGTTTTGTCCTTTTAGCGCTGCTGGGCCACGACAGTAGGGCTCAAGTCTCTCCGCCTGGCTCCTGCCCTACGAATCCATGCACTAGATGGACAGCCCATGGGGAAGGGCACCATAACACACCGCACACCTTACCCTGGAGACTAGTGCCTTCCATCGTGAAACCATCTCCCTCCTTCTCACCTCCTCTCCCCAGTATGCAGCAGCACAGCCCACAGATCTCTTGGGCAAACAAGAAGATCACTACCTGGTCCCAACACTGTCACGAACACTGCCTGTCACGCTCCTCCATCACCTCAGCCTCCACCTCCGTGGAGAGTCCTGAGCCCCAGAAATACTCGCCTGTTACCAGGAACATGTGGATGTCTTCAGCAAGGTGAAGGCCTGCGCTCTGCCCCCACACCTACGACTGTGCCATCGAGCTGCTCTCTGGCACGGTCCTGCCACGCTCACAGATCCATCCCCTGTCGGCTCCCGAGACCGCGGCCATGGAGGAGTATGTGGCTGAAGCCCTCCAGCAGGGCTACATCCGCCCTTCCAAGTCACTCGCCCTGCATCGATTATCGGGGGCTGAACCAGATCACCGTGAAATACCGGTACCCGCTGCCCCTCATCCCCTCTGCACTCGAACAGCTCCACTGGGCCCATGTCTACACACAACTCGATCTCCGCAGTGCCTACAACCTGGTATGCATCAGGGAAGGGGATGAGTGGAAAACCGCCTTCAGCACCACCACCACACCAGCACTTTGAATATCTGGTCATGGGATATGGACTTTCGAATGCACTGTCTGTATTCCAGGCCTTGGTCAACGACATGCTGCGCGAATTTCTGGAGAAAACAGTAATCGCCTACATAGATGACATACTGATCTATTCAGAGACACTCCAGGAGCACGTGTGGCACGTCAAGCAGGTGCGCCGAAGCACAGGGAGGGAACAGGGAGCTGCTCATCATCAAGCTGGCTGGAGGGGGCCGAACACCCCTTTGCCGTTTACACGGACCATTGGAAACTAGAATACCTCAAGAGCGCCAAACTCCCGTCAGGCTAGGTGGGCGCTGTTCTTCACGCGGTTCACGTTCATCTTCGCTTACCGCCCGGACTCATGGAATGGGAAGGCAGACGCCTGCTTCGTGGGAGCAGTGGTCTGGGAGGTGGACCAGGAAATAACCTGTGCGCAGCCAGCGGTGTGACAACCCGTCAACCACTGTATATTTTTTACAAGAGAATTTAAACACTTATACCATATTTCTTAAAACATTTTTTACTTCAGTACTTATATGTTAGAAACATTTATAATAAATAATCTGCAAAAATGTCAGTAGTTTTGCCAAAACAGATTGCAGATTAAATGCAATACATTTCCTTTCCCATGTATAACACAGTACAACCAGTTTGTAGAAAGAACATTTCCACATATACATGCAGAATAAATAAATTTGTTTTTCTCCAGCATCCTCAGTAGGACTTTTTTATATAGTTCTATTTTGAGCTAATCAGTAGAGTGCTTTGGCTGAAATAATTAAGATAAATAGACATAAAGATATTATTGAAATTAAAAAATATATATATTTGAGTGATTTAAGTCTGCAGCTTTGGTAGTCTGTAGTTTTAGTCGTTACACAAATGTTAGCTTTTGTCAGACAAACTCAGCAAAATCATGTTTTTGTTATTGAACAATTCCTTTAAGAATTTGTTGGTCACATATTTATGTTTTAAAATGTCATGTTTCGATTTCTATTATGACATATGATTTTGACTGCTTGTACTGTCTCAATGAGGCCAAACACATTCTTGGTCTGATATTAAATAAGAAAAAATTTCACACTCTGCATGAATTAATAATAACAAGTGGCCCGTCAAATCTTTAAATAAAACTGACTCACCCGGTACTAAGGATGCCTGTGTCCATTAAGATGAACATTACCTCAGTGTAATATATTTTTTAGCTTCTCTCTCTCTCTCTCTCTCTCTCTCTCTCATATCTTGCAGTAACAGAAAGGTCACTTGTTTAAAATGTTACTGCCACCAGCACATTTTTGTACCTTGACAAACACTATTGTGATGCTTTAATTTAGCTCCAAAGGCCAGGCTGTGTGTGTGTATTTTCACCCACTCACATCATTGCTTAAATATGTTAATATGCATCATTTATTACCATCATGAATATAGTAGATGTTTAGAAAAAAAGTATACAACTGTAAATAAGAGCAAATACAAAACATTATTTTGTTTAATTTAAATACAAAAATAACTCAAGACAAGGGCTTGTAGGCCTCAGGAAAGGTACCCCATCATTGGGGTAGTGAGAGAGGTGAGAAAATGAGAGACAGAAAGTATGGTGGAGTGACATATGGAAATAGTACAGATATCTCTGTTCACCAAAACTTTCTAAAGCCCATGGCCCACGAACTCTACCCCTTTGACTATGGAAAGGCAACAAAATGCTTGACTAAAACAGGAAAGTGTTTAGTCCAGACTTAAACTGAGAGAGTGGGTTTGAATCCTGATCATTGGCAGAAAGGTTATTCCAAAGTTTAGGAATAACATTTCCATTGCACTGAAAAGTGATGCACTGAATTTACTTGATTCAAATGAGCACATCATTCCCGCATGAACAAAATATATTACATCAACAGAATTTTGTCTTTCAGTTTACTTTTGCATGTTGTTGTAATATTTTATTCATGTGGAAATTATGTAGTCATTTGAATCAAGTAAATTCAGTGCATCACTTTTCATTGCAATGCTAGTCAACCCCGTCTTCTGCATTTGGCCACAAGTTTTCATCCACATCACACCGTATGTCCTCTCGAGCAATACACCTGAAAAAGAATCTCTCGGCATGTCTGATCCATCCCTGGCAATCTTCTACCGATATATCCAGGCATCCAGCATGCATTGCATCGAGGAGGGACATCTGGTCATGTGGATGGTGGTCATACACCTTCACCAGCATGCGAGAATGATTCCTCTATGGGGCTGAGGAAGGGAGAGCAAGGTTCTTGGATGGGTTGCAAACCATTCGTAAAAGTCATGCAGGAATGTTATGAGGCGCTCTGTATTGTATGGTCCAATTAGTGGTTTATGCAACACCAGTCTTTCAGAGGATATTGCTGCATTGTGATATTACAGTTTTTTACAATTAGTTACATGCATTTATCAATACCGAGTTCACTTTTTCAAAATTCTTTACACAGTTAGCACGACAGCGGTCTATGTGGACTGAACTGTGGATCAGTTTTCATAGCTTGTTAATTTTGAAAAAGTGAACTCTGTATTGAGAAATGTGTGTAACCAATTGTAAAAAACTGTAAGACAACACGTACCGATAATAGGCTCACTCCTCCATGCAAAACATTTCAATTACATTCTTTATATTCTCAGGTTTGCGCATGTGGACTGCTGTCACGCGGTGCTTTTGGGGGTGCGCGGACACATGCGCGAAGCCGTCTTGCTCAACAAACATATTTATTTCAGTCTTCTCACACGGGGTTTAAACACAAAACAAGCTCGCCGTGACAGGCGTGTTCAAAGGCACAAATATACCAACACACAAACAACAGGAGACAATACAGGACGTACACAGGCGGATATTTAAACACTTAGAAATCAAAGGACGAACAAGGAACAGCTGCGAACATTTAACATGACTCACGTGACACAGACAAGGAAACAAAACACAAGCGCGTGGCCGCTCAACGTGGCAGCCGTCGCCATGGCGACCGCCACGCTATGTCCCGCGCTCAGCCGCATATATTTTAGTTTCAGTTTTAGTCAGTACAGAGTGAAGGTTGTGGAGCAGGTTTTGTGTCTGATCTTTAGAGAGGAATGAATTAATAAATAAGGCACATTATATGACATCACTGGAATGGGTCTTAGTTTCCTGCCAGCCGTCAGTTTCCCACACTAAACTAAAACAAGTCAGACGAATGTTGCTCGTTGAAACACAAACGAAAATTAATTAATGTCTGCTTGTTATTTTATTTCAGGTAGTTTAGGAGGCAATATTTCTATTTTTATTTAGTTTTTTTTTCATTTTATTTTAGTATATTGTTTTATTTCAGTTTACAAAAATGTTTTTGATAGTTTTAGTTTTTAACTATAATATCCTTCCTGCCAACCTATCCATTAAACCCATGACGTATGACAGCACCATTGTCAGCTGTGCTCTATTTTTGTTGCAATTAATTTTTAATAAAAGTCAGTCCGCCTTATTTACATAGCACATTTAAAAACAACCAAAGTTGACCAAAGTTCTGATAAACAGCTGATCAATTTTTTATAGAAAATTTAATATAATATAGTATATAATATAAAATAATATAGAAAATAATTTTTTTAAAGACAATAATAAAAATAAAAGAATAGACTTAATCATGAATAAAGCTAAAACACTAAAAGACAGTACAGCACATAATAATGTAAAACATTACATTAAATATCAAGCATTACATAAAAATAAAAACATTTAAAGCCACAGTACCTAAAGAATATTGAGTCAGGGAAGAAAATGACTGAAACTGGTTCACCCAACTAGTCGGACTCAGTGAGTCAGTTAAGTAATGACGTTTGACTCAATGACTTCATTAACAACCGTCGCAATGGATCTTGGGATCGGCACATTCACTGGTAGGTTTTTGGGTTCTCGGTTCCTTTAGTCGAACATGGCCGACAACGATGACGTTTGATTCACCAAGTAAGTCGAATGTGTCATTTATTGTGTGCATGATTGGCTCGGTTTGGCTCATTTTGATTTCGCTATTCAGGGCTCAGTGCACTAAGCCACCAAGATGACTCGTATGCACATAGCACAAAAAGCAAGCCAAGCCAGTGTTGGCGAATTCAAAATAGTTGTTTTTAATATGTTAGCCTAGGTGGTGTTTTGTGTTACAATTTTATGAGATTAAATTGTTAGATTGTTAGAATTGTACTAGAATTCTTAACCAATAATACTAACATTATGTAGACGGCACACAAAGTTCGACCCAGATAGACTTGTAGACCGATTCATTAAAAATTGGTTCAAAAGAACAATTTATTTACGATTATGATAAACAAATTACGATCACTACTTAACACAGAGCAGCAGGCATCATAACATAGAGAAGCCTTTCCCTCTTCAACAAGGCCTTGTCCTTGAACTAGTTGGCTAACGTCATTGAATTATTAATTGTTTTAGTCGAGAGCATGACGTATTGAGCAGTAGTTTGTTTCTCCCCCTAGCGGGGAGTAAGGACTGCAAATATCACAGATGTATTGTGCGGCAGGAGATTACAATATGTAGCAGCGCTATTTTTGTTAATGAAATCTTTGTTAGACAGAGTCTGAAAATTGGCAGCAGAGACAAGAAACTTAAAATCTTTAATTTCGATGATGCTTTCATTTGATACTTCCTTACATAGTGAGAAACAGCCTACAGCAGTAGCTGGCTAGCTAACATTAGTGAGGTCCTGTGTGTAGCGGTAGCTGTATTTTTCTTAGTTTTGTTCATCTTTTTAGATTACAGAAAGTCATAAACCTGAATGCAGTTTGAGGCAGTTATTTACGGACAAATTACGGATTTTGGGTGAGATGGACTCCCATTACTTGTTAGCTACATTCGCCTCAAAACTCCAGTACAAAACTAAAGAAGCCAACTTTAGACACTATATTTGGGATAAGGGGAAATTTATGTTTTTGTTATTTGGTCAAACTATTTTGTTAACGCCGTCGCTCTGCCATCTATTTTTTAACGTTTCCTTCTGTTGTCAAACTGCCACATAAATTTGAAGAAAAAAATGTAGTGTATTCTTCTGCCTGGTGCATTTCTCGCTCTTATTATTTTATTAACAGATCTATTTTCATCCACCATCTTTGTTGGTGACATGCAGAGTGAAGATAACTGCAGTGAATTGTTCTATCTGCAACTTTAATTTCAAGGCCTTAATGTGTGTGTGAAAGGGTCAAAGCATGAGCATTTCATAAAATCCTTCATATCAACCAGGTTGTTAATCATTAAATACTTCATATATCAGCTATGGCCTACTTTACATTTGATGACGGAGGGATGCATTTGTCATGCACATTATATATATATAAGGGTGATTACATATATAATATATAATATAATTACATAGCTTTGTCTGTAGGTGATTTGGTAAGCTCCGTGTATGTTACGATTGTCTTTTCAAGACATCACATACAAAATTCCGTCAGATACTGGCATGATGCAGCATGACTATATTTAATTTTATATATGTTCATATTATAATGTAGCTTAGTTTATGCATTTGTTTTCTATGCTTCATGTAATGTAACATGTACAGTGTACATGTACAGTGTCCTATTATGTTCCAGTCTATAATTATAAATCTGTAAATTATTTAAATAATGTATATAATTATAAATTACAGAAATATCCTTACAATTGGGGCCAAAAGTGTAACTTGATTAGTCACTTGATTGACTATTGACTAACTATGCTTTTTACCAGACCACTGCTGGGACAGTGTAAACAAAGAACTAAATTCACTCAGGTTCAGTAGTTACAAAAGCTATTGGGGACCACCGAAATAGTTGTATATTTCTCCACTGCAGAGTATCTCATTATTCTCTAAAAATTAATTAATGTCTTGAATCCCAGCCTTGTCCGTCTTGCACGTTCTGTCACATTTTCAGCTTGTAACAAATAAAAAATAAACCTATGACTCTGTATATAAAACAAAAAAGGACAAACATTTGGTATTTTTGTGGTAAGCCATACTAACTTGATGCACTGCTTTCCCCCCATGACATCGATAGAGGAATTAATGGAAAGTAACGACATTTAATTATGACTTCTGGTTGATTTGGTGTCATTACATGAATTTTCCAGATTCAATGGCTTTTTTCTTTTCATGACTGCAGAAACATAAATATTGACCTATGCTGTGCAGACAAAGCTCTTTACCACTCTCTAGTATCCCCATGACATAAATGTAACATGATCTCATTCAATTGAATTTTTTTATTTTCAGCAACAAAATTGAACCTGCAGTCACTATCAATAGGTGAAGAAGGTGTGACCTAAAATGATGATTACCATATTCTAGGATTTGACATGAATAAAATTAAAAGATGTTACAGAAATTACATGCATAGATCTTCTCCGTCACAGCATCTAACAGCATCTGTGATAATTAGATGGTTTGTCATATATGATTTACAATTAGCTTTATGAAAATGTATTTAAACAAAAAAAGTTTAAATGCATAGCGGCACTGTAAAAATCATTTTATCCTATTGTCTAAACCCAATCATAGTAATTTAAGTAATAACTGTCACGAAGTTGTCCTGAAGTACCAGTTTGTATGTCTGGTTTGTGAATACAGCTTGCAAGTGTTAGAGTATATGTTGGCTTTTCTTTTTTTTATATATATTTTTTTAAATAAATAAATAAAAACATTTATTACAGAGAAAGAAAGTCATTTTACAGAAGGGTTCAACCAGCTGTGTCCAATTTCATTACAGTTCATGCGTGTTAGAACGGTCTCTGGCAGCACCTACTTTTGCCAAACAGGAAAGTCCTTCAAAGGACAGATGATGAATCGCTTTATGCTGGTGGACTGTACAGCTGTTCTAAGTGGCAACTACAGGTAACATTATTTGTTTTTTTGTGTTCAATTGAGTAAAATATGTTTGTTGCATCACTACTTCAGAAGGTGTGAACCTGACATATAATTGTATTGGATTACACACTGTGTGCTTTAATCTGCTTAAATCTCTTAATTTTTTGCAGCTTTATGTGGTCTTTTGAGAAGATCCATCGCTGCCTAGCTCATGTATTTTTCGGACAGCTTGTATCCACCTTTGATGAAGAGTTTCGAATTCTGTATGCCCAGTCAGAGCCTTTGGTTACTGAAAATCTCATGACGTATGTAGATGACTATGGCAATGTCCCTGGAAAACACTACAATTTAGAAAACACCCATATGGTTAAGAGAGAATATGTGGCATTTGAAGACAACCGTGCAGAATGGCTTGGACAATCTTTTGCAGACCGTTTGGATGTGGGCCCCAAAATATTGCCCTTTAGGAGGGGTGAAGCGGAGCATCTTCCTCTTCAAATACATCACACTCAACAGTTCAGAGGAGAGCCTCCCTTTCTGGAACAGAGAAGACTTATGAAAGGCCCTAACACAAATGAAATGGGTGGTTTCAAAAGACATGTGTACACAGGAGTACCTAATTATGTCTATGGACCTCCTCAGAATGATACCGTGAACAGAGGGAAGCAGCATATGGAGGCTATGGAAATCCAGAGTGGTCAATTTCCAAGGGAAGAGTTTTTGTATCAGAGGACAGGTCCTGGATATGAAATATATTCCAAGTCTAGAGACCACAGCTACCCTCTTCTAGATCCGTTTTTAGAGCCTGATTATCCTCATGAGATGGATGACACAGAAGCATCAGGTGATTATGACCCTGTACAAAGATATTTACAGTCTTTTCCTGCTGCAGAGGCAGGACCTATTGGGAATTTGTTAGTGTCTGTTCAGTCACCACCCAGAATGCCTCAGAGCTATGTCAATCGGTCCTCTCCAACACCGCCAAACCTACCAGACCAGAAATGTTTTCTTAATGTGCACACCAAACAAGAACAAAAGGAAGGACTGCGAGACTGGCGGATCAGCTCGTACCTCAATGCACTTCAATACACTGGACAGGAAGACATGGCAGATCTTCAAAAAACTGATTTTTGGGATGATGTCCCCTGTGTCAAACAGGAAAAACCCTGTGAACCTGAAATTTCAAATACTATACAAGACACCATTGACTTTACTAAGGTGCCCACTTCCAAGTGTAATCCATTACCTATCCAGCCTATGAACAATCTAAATCTGCCCGAGAACACAGTTGACCTTTCAGAGAACTATAGGTTACCAACAAATGCCAGACCAACCCCACCGACAGCTTCAGAGTCATCATGTACTACTGATGGTGACAACAGAGAACCTAAAGAAAGTAACTTAATTCCTGAAGAGTTTTTCCGGAGAAAGCCCAATGTAGCTCTCCAAAGGAACTCAAGATTGAGGCACTCCTTGATTTTTAACTCTAATCTGGAACAGCACACTTCAGAGGAGAAAGAAAATTCACTAGGCCAGAAAGATGATGATAACCCATTGAAATCTTCGCTTGTTCTTTCTAATATCCTGGAGAAAAAGAGAACCATCACAAGGGAACCTTTTCAGTGGATTAATCTTGTAAAATCATCTTGTGGTCCCTCTTCAGATTCCACACCCAGCAAAACAGGGGAAGCGTCTGTGGGAAATAAAGGCGAGACTACTCAAATGCTTCAAAAGGATACTATACCAGAAAGAAGCCTGGTTTCTCAAAAGATTCAATCTCAAGATAACCTTGCTGAAAATTCACAAACAACTCGGCTCCCATCTTCTCTTTTGGAGAATCCAGCTCCCTTCATAGATATGAGTGATCCTGACTGTAGACTTAGATATTTTAAGGAGCTAGCAGCTAAACGCAAAGCTGAACTTGCCCTAGAGAAAATGTCTAAAGGAACCAAAGAAGAATTATTCAAAGAGCCTGATAAGCCAGAGGTGTCCCTCACTAGTGACACAGTTGAAAAAAAAGAACTTGCTTTAAAGACACTAAAAGACCCAAATCCTGCATCCTCACAAAAAATACTTGTGGGCACTTTAGAAAAGTCACAGGACTCTAATGCTGAAAAACAACCTGCCTCATACCTGAAGCAGAAATTATCCTTTAATCCCAAGATGACACAATATGAAAGGGTTCCCCAAGATGACAGTTCTTGCAGATTGATTTCAATATCTGCCACTGATTCTGAGAAAATAAAGCGAAAGAAAAAACTAACTGAAGATTCTTCCTCAGATACAGTACAATATGAAAGTGCTCCTGCTACAAACCCAGTAGTAGAGTTAAGTACAAAAAACAAACTTACAGGCCAGCTGAGCGAAATTCCAAATATTTCTTCACCAGTGTTTACATATGAAAAATTACCTAAAGCTACTGATTCAGTAATAACAACTACAACAAACACAAGGCCTTCCCAACATCCTGTTGCAACAGAGATAGTTTGTTCTTTATATCCCACTGCAACAGGAACAGGTCCTCCCAAAGAGCCTATTTCATCAGAGACAAGCTCTTCCCAACATTCTACTTCAGCATCCACAGGCCATGCTGAACCTTCTGCTGTCACAGAAGTAGTTTCTACTATACAATCCACTGCAACAGAGACAGGCCCTTCTCAACATTCTGCTCCAGCAGAGATATATCATGCTGAACATCCTACTACAACAGAGACAGCATCTTCTATGCATAGCACTGCAATATATACAGACCAACATCCTACTCCAGCAGAGACAGACAATCCTCTACATCCCACTGCAATACAGACAAAAGGTTCTCAACAGCTCACTAAAACAGAGGCAAGTTCTTTCCCGCATCTTACTGCAACAGAGACTGGCTCTTCTAAACCTCCCACTGCAACAGAGACATACTCTTTTCAGCATTCTACTGCAATAGAGACTGACTCTTCTAAACCTCCCACTGCAACAGAGACAGACTCTTTTCAGCATTCTACTGCAACAGAGACTGGCTCTTCTAAACCTCCCACTGCAACAGAGACTGGCTCTTCTAAACCTCCCACTGCAACAGAGACTGGCTCTTCTAAACCTCCCACTGCAACAGA
>JAOUQW010029932.1:0-22394 GCA_028565825.1 Olivaichthys viedmensis | reverse complement strand
AGGGTTTATGTAAGGAGATGAACAGAAGAGAGATTGATACCACAGTGTATCAAAACAACAGTGAAACATGGTGCTGGGAATATTCAAGTCTCGGGGTGTTTTGCTTACTCTGGAGTTGGACACCTGCACTGAATCGACTACACCCTGACAAAGGAAAAGCACCACTCCATTCTTCAGAGACGTGCTGTACCCTCTGGTTTGGATCTTTGTGGAGAAGGATTCATACTGCAGCAGGACAATGACCCAAAACATACCTCAAAGCTTTACAAGAACTACTTGAAGACCAAAGAAGAGCAAGAAGTGCTGACAGTCATGGACTTTCCTCCACAGTCACCTGACCTCAACCCCATCAAACATTTATGGGGGCATTTGAAGACAGAGAAAGCCAAACATTCAGTAACATCACAAGATACTCTTTGGAACATTCTCGAATCATGCTGGGATAACAGGGATTATCAGGTTTTGTACAAACTTGTGGAGTCCATGCCAGCTCGAGTGCACGCTGTCATTAAAGCAAAAGGGGGAAATACCAAATACTAAGAAATTCTGAAATTCATGTAAATATTTCCAAGATTCTACTTTTCACTCAAATTGTTATGCTGATAATATAATTTGTAATGAAAAATGTTGTAATAAATTAGAATAAAATAGAAGCATTTTCACTAGTGGTCTCAGACTTTTGAGCTCTATATCTAAAATTGCACCAGAAAACCCTACCCGAATTACATGATTCTGCTATAATTATCTTGTTTGGACACTTTGCAATTGCAAGTACCATTGGGGAGAGCAGGGCTTGTCTCTCCTGATGGAGCCAGGTTTGATGTTTTGATGTAAGATGGTCAGCTGCTGGTTGTAGAGCTGGATGGTGAAGGTGAACTTTGATATTAATCAATAAAATAATTGGTACTTAATAGGTAAATCACTGATCGACACAATAAAACTAAATTAAAGTGTTACAGATTACTAATTCTACTCTTTTATCTTTTATCAGTTTGGAGTTTTGATTGACTTCCTTCACTTTTCTTCCAGTCTGGTCCTTGGCAAATTTAGTCGATCTTTGTTCCCTCACACAACAGCTCTTCCAATTTGGGTAAAGGGGTGTAGAAACTATCCCTGATATAAATGTAGCCTACAATCATGTATTTTTAATCACTAAAGCTCATCTGTTGCACATCTTCAGCATTCAGCTTTGGTGTGGAGCCATGCATGGGTCTTAATAATTGGTACATTGTATAGCTGACAAACGAAGCCTGGCTTCCATTTTTCCCCATGAGAACGAGGTCAATTGTATCTTTTGAAGCACAGTTAGTAGTCTTTTCTACACTGCCTAAGTGCACCATCAGTAGGCAGAAAGCCACGACTTAAGAAAATTAGTTTGACACACAAACACAAATTCCATAATTGGTGAATGAATATGGATTGCATTATTGCTTGGTTGCTTGTGTAATACTTACAGAAGTGGAAAGAATGAGATCTCTAACAATATTAAGATTGCAGTAGTCCATAGCTGAGACAGGAAGCTGATGCTACACAATGCAACAACTGAGATGTTAATGACAGAGGAGAAGGGTATTGATTTATCATTTTTTGTAACGTGAAACCACAGCTACTCCATCATAATCTCTAGTCTGTTCACTATGGCAAGTTGAGTAAATGATGGTAGAGGCATTTTATACAGCATTATGCCGGGGTTTAGCTTCTACAAGAGGAGAATAACTCTTTCTTTTTGTATTGAAATGCACTGTTCACTGTGAAGGGTAACATAATAACAAAATCCATTTCCGAACCTTGTTCAACACTCCCAGCACTGCCTATAGCTGTGGTTGAGACCGTATGGCATTTTGAAAACAATGTTAGCAAACTTACTTATTTAATGTTTATATACATTCATTTTACTTAGCTTCACATTATGAGGTCATCATTATTCATCATTATTCTTGTGTCTCTGTCTCTCTCTAAAGTACACACACACACACACACACACACACACACGCACACACACAGAGCTGTACTGTCACACAATTGACATTCTCAGTGTCTGTCAGGACAACCCTCTGTATCTCAACCTACAGCCTGAGGCTCTTAATCTAGAGGACTGCTGTTTTTTTCTGCACAGCTTCGCCTACCTCCTCCTTGCCTTATTCAGAAATTCACAGTCAGTCTGGCACTTCCCTCAGAGCTCTCCCTAGAGACATCACTGCTTTCTCAGAGCTTTCTCACCATTTCCAGACCCAAAACACACACACACACACATACACACACAACATCACTGCCACATTTTCTGTTCTTTAAAACAAGAAGACAAAGCCACACCATGCTTTAACTATGACACTCTGTGAAGAGTTTTAATGAGACAGTCAATTTCTTGGAAAAACTGAGATGTGAAGGCATCAATAGCCCTGGAAAAAATAAGTAGAGAACGCTTTCTGAATCCGAACATTTTTATTCACCAAATTTACAGGGTACAAAGGACTTGGAGATTCAGTGCGCAAACATTCAACATACATGCAGCAACATACAACAAACAGCATGCAACCCATACACACATATGACCTACCATGTACTCATAACATGTGACTATGTAAAACCAAGAGTGCTTAAACTGAAGTGTCATATTGTGGTGCAGTGAGAGTGCAGTGCAATGTGTGTAAGTGATAAGTAGCAGGGAATAGGTTTATTGCACACTGCAATAAAGTAAACACATTGTAAGTGGACACAAGTCTCGAAGTACAACACAATAGTAAGATATAATTAGCAGGGAATTTTGCACTTGTGAGTAAATAAGCATATTGCATGTAGTGTCATTTCCTCTGTGAGGTAGTGGATAGGGGGTGTCAATTTCAGTTAGTTTTGTGTGACCTGTTGAACAGACACACCGTTATTTGAACAAAACCGTTCAGGTGCCATGTGGGGCTTGCTCTGATGGATCTTTTTTCTACGGGGAGTTTGTGGAATATTGGTTGCCTGGGTGTTTGAGATCAGTGAAACTTTTTCCAGCTTTCTTCCTTGCTCTTGTATCATGCAGCTCCCTGGCTGAGAGCTGCTTCTGGCTGGTCAGTCTTTCTCCCATGCAAATAATTCATAATTAAAAGTCTGTCCTTTGCACAGGCACGTGCTGAGATGAAGCACACAGTCATAAATGAGGTCAGACTATTTTCAATGGTGGATCAGTAGAAATGGGAGATGTCGAGTTCCCTTAGCTGTTATCTCTGACGTTTTTTTTTTGGATGGTTTGGTCCTGAAATTGCTGAGATTGTGATTACGAGGGGATAACTTCGGCGATAAAGACACTTTGTCTAGTCAGTAACACCATTGAGCGCACAGTGGTCGGTTATACAACATTACTTCAGTAACCATAAAGGTAAAAATTCTGCAGAAATCACAGAGAAAAGTACTAAAGTACAGTAAGTAAAGTGAAACAGTATGAGACAATTTACAGTCTGTCAACTAAACAAGGAAAGTGCTTGCCAGCTGTCTGTGGCTGCCCCATAATGGTTCTGTTCTGATGAAGTATATCAATTTATGAAGGGAGGACAACCACAGAAGAGCAATAAAAAGAAAATGCTTGAGCAAAACCTACATTGGACCAATGATTTGCCTCGAGGCTCTGTGTTTTCTATGCCACTGTAGCAAAGCCTGCTGTGTTTCATTGTATCTGCAGTGTAGTATAGTACTATTTTAAAGTGCCGTTATAGAGAAAGTGCCAACAAAACTATATCATTGTAGTATTCTGATCGATAGACATTCATCACCTTTCTTCACCTAATTTTCCACTTCCATAGTTTTGCAGTTGTACAATTTTTCTCCTTTTGTTTAACTGTCCTCTAGCAAACCTCACAGTTGGCAGTTACTAGAAAAATAATCTGCTTCTATGCCGTGGGCACAGAAAGACTAATCACCTGCTTTAACGCCTTTAACAGCTTCTTCAGACTTGCCCTGTCTGTGAAGGGAAGTGCGACCGCTGGAACTGATCTGACCTATGCTCTGCCCATGCGTTTGAAGGAAAACTGCTGGCTATAAATGTGCCACAAGAGAAAAGGTTAGACCTGAGGCCAAAACCTAAGAAATTGAAGGAGATTTTTACTTTTATAGTGAGAAAACATTTCACCATAGCTGAAGCATATACATTAAACAGGACATTATAAGGTCGATAAGTATATCAAGTTCAGATGAAACAATTCAAATCTAAGGTTTTACCAACGTAACAGTAATCCCCTGACATGTTATGTAAACACCAAATCAACATTTATCTAAGCAATTTTTAGCCACAGAATCCACTCATTACCTGGTCAAAGCCCTGCTGAAGGCTGTCCCCCGCACTATGTGGGCAAACCCTTGTTTGTGAATCATCTGTCATTTATACACAAGTGGTCACTATGTGCAGGTGCTGAGTGGTCATGAATCATTGTCATGTTTGTAGTGAGCTGCTCTTATCAAGCTTATTCCATTCATATCCAGCACAACAGAACCATTGGACAGTGAATTAGATCTTTCTTATTGTAAGACAATGTAAGAAAGACAATGCAGGTCAGAGTGTTAGTGACAAAGCATTGTGCAATATGGAGGCAAGCTTTGTATCCAACAGGATGTTAACTGTGCTGGCAAATAAGTTTGAAATGTAAGGAAGGATTGGAATGCAAGGCTAACAATAAATTAAGAAGATTTAAGATTAAATGTGGTTGAAACGAGCCAGTATATAAGAATCTAATAAAACAAAATATTGTAACTTATAACTAAAATGAAAATAAAAATATATACACACAAAACCATATCAACTGCAATGGCGGTAGGGTTGTAGAGATATATTTTATTATTGCATATTCACTTATTTATACATTTATTTATCTAAAGTAATGTTTGTTTCAACAATATACAGTGGATCTATCATCTCTGAGTTAAAGGGAGCACAAGCACAGAGGTGGAGATGGAGAGAGCAAGGGTGATTGAGTGAACAATTAGGAGCGTATGAGGCCTAATAGAAAGTGGACTACAGTTAAATCACTCATTCACACCGGTGCGTGCCCTGCAGTACACGCTAAGCCCAGTCACAGGTACACGGAACACAAAGGACGTAATGATGCACCGGAAACCAAAGAGACAGGAAGCAAATTGGCTCCCAAGGGCAACAGAGTAGCGTTTAGAGGCACACAAATCATTGTTATAGAGCAGTATTGCAAGGAGACAGATGATATAAATGTAATTGTGCACAAGAGTTTCTATATAAGAAAAAAGAAGCTATCAGTCTATCGGATCAACGGGTGTTGCTTCCAAAAGCTGCAATCAATGTCTTTTTTTCAATATCAGTGCAGGAGTGTAAATAGTTTTCCTTCTTCAGAAGCATTAAACCCTTTAAACCCTGGGCTTATTCTTCAATCATTTAATCAGTTATTATTCAATCATCATCTTAAAGCATATTATTCAGTAATTACTATTAAATATTCAGTAACTACAGTGAAACTGATAAGAAAGGTATGTAGTTACTAGAGTGAGTAATGCAAGTCTGGACCTGCTGATGGCTTTCTTGGAGTTTAAGGGGTTAAGCCATTTTGTAATGGCTTCAGATGTCTTCTAAATAAACACATTAATCTGTTTTTTTTGTGTGTTATTTTAAATAAATGGTCTTTGTGTGTCTTACGGGTACTTGTTATATAGAGGGGGTTATATACTGTATTACTTAATTATACAAAGGTAGTATTTGAGTACTCCTGGTGATCTAAATCCTCTTGTATGTTGCCAGCTGAAAGACAAGTAGGAAGTGGAGCTGAATTATTTAAAAACAGATGAGTGATCCCTCCATACTGGGGAAGGATAATAAAACCTGGGTGAATGGGTGAGAGAAAGCCCAGTTTGCATGTGGGCTCAGTGTGTCAGTTTGGAGAGATGCATAATGTAACCTCTGTAGAACAACTATCCTCCTCCCTTTATGTCTCCTTCAGTGTGATTAATGTGGACTTTTAATGAAAATGAGTGATTAAATTGGAAAATGTGTTTTATTAATGTTTGAAAATTCAAGTAAAATTTTCAGTGGATAATGCATGGAGAAACATATTGTCTAATGCAGGGGTGTCACAGTATGAAAGTGTTTTATTTGAAGCTATTTATTTTAATTCATATTTCATATTTGCCTATTCCTTTAAAGAGAAAACACCCACTTGAGTTGTATACATATTCCACTATTCACTATATTCTTTACTTTTCTCATTCTGTCTTGCCGAGTCTCTGTCTTGCTTGTTCTTCATGCAGTAAAAGCTATTTTTAAAAAATGGTTAAAAAAAAAAAATACGTTGACTTCTAATCTTAGTTCAAATCAACTACGTTTTACTTTTAAATACTTTTAAAAATGTAACCACTTTAGAAAGCTAGAACTTTTAACCATCCAAGAACTCTTGAGAAACCCATTTTTTTCCTTAGAGTGTAGGTATTTGTCACTTACATAATCCTCTTATGGTTTATAAACATTTGACGAGCAGATGTTATGTAAATATGGCAATGACATCAGGGACAGAGTGAGGGGAAATTGCAGTTTACAGCTCCACATTGGCAGGATTTAAGCCTGGCGGAATTTGAGCTTAATAAACTAGAATGGACTGGATTACTGCAATGCTCTCAAGAGCTCTATTACTAATTTACAAGGATTTCAGGATGCTGCTGACAGAATTCTCACATCCACCAACAACAGAATAAATCACATTATATCAGCTCTGAAATCCCTTCAGTGGATATCTTTTAGAATTGATTTTAGTTTAGTTTTCTTCAATAGTTTTTATTAATTTTTAAATGCCTTCACAGTCTTCCTCCTCTACCTTAGCAAAATGATTGTTTAGATATGTTTCAGCTACATCCCTTAGATCATTACACAGCAATCATCCAAGAAACCGTCTGAAGAGGGGGAGTCATCTTTTAGTTACTACGGCACCTTTAAAAAAAATGTTGCATTCAGTTAGGGTTTTTTTTTTTCTTTCCTTTTTTTTCATTTTGTAGTATTTTTCTGTTTCTTTCTCTTTGTATTTTAAATGTCTTTTATCTCTGAATCTGCTTTGATTGCACTGTAAGGCATTGTGTAAAACTTGCTAAAAAGACTTATAATTAATAATAAAGTCAGCACACTAAAACATCCTCTTCCATACACCTTTATTGAGAATAAAACGTGAATAATGTTTTGATACTAGATTGTCACAATAAAAATAAGAGCTGGAGTATATTTAAATATGCAATGTTGTCTTCTTAAATCCCTAAATCAAGTATAATAGGCTATGAATGTCATTAATAGAACATGCTTGAAGCTAACAGCTTAATAGAAGAGCTAACAGTTAAATTGTCAAACCTATTGTGAAATTTGTTGTTCTCACTGTAGACCTTGAAATGGAGAAGTCATTCATGTATAGGTTGTAATATCTATAGGTTATATGGCTTTTTAATCGATATCCTGTTAAGGCTGCACATGTGCATATGCCCATGTGTGTCTACTCCAAATTTTAAGTATGTCCTAAAGCCAGCTGTGTTATGCATTATGTGTTCTGAAATTATTATTAGCAATAACATTTGTCTCAGACATAATTCGAGAGGACATCCCTCATCCCAAAGGCTGCCAGTTCAATAATTATGTGACAAAAACATCAGCAGTCAAAGCACAGCCAGAGACTCACCAATAAAAGCTTAAGGATTTGAGGCGTGTGCCTCCTTATTCGATTTATTGCATCAACAACTATTTAAAGCAATTAAGGAGTGGTGTCACAGATTCCCACAACCATTTTCATCCCTTATTACTCTGTATGGCAGTTATTGGGGAACTGACTGATGACTGGCATCAATGTCTCTAGCTGTAAGCATATTTTCTAATGGATTAACCAGCAACACGAACATCCAACTGGGCTAAAAACTGGTCTGTAGTATTATATTGTGTGTTAAGGATTTATTTTTATCATGGCCATTAATATAAATTTTTTAATATACTTTTTTGAATATTTTGATTGATTTGATTAAATCCTCACCCTACCTTAGAGATACAATGAACAACTGCCTCATGATAAGAAAGGCAAAAAAGTTAATCATTTAAATTAATTCTTTGTATATATACTTTGTATATGACAACCCAGCGAATTTCAACTGAACTGATTATAATGATTTATAATGCATTTCCTCTTGACATTTTAATATGAAGAAAAGTATAATGAATAATAATAATAATAATAATAATAATAATAATGTTCTAAAAGTAATAAAGTATTTTGACAGAGGAAATTCACAGATATTAAGACATGTGTTCTCTCCTGTCTGTCTGAGAACAGAGAGCAGAGTTGCTCTGAACAGAGCCATGGCCAAGAAGCTGCCACATCACTGAGGAGTTTCAACGTCAACTTTTGCACAAGTGAATGTATTTAGAATAGAAACGTCAAAATGTCAGCAACAATAAGAGCCCTGTGACAGGACAGCGATCTCTGATACCACAAGCTGACATATGTCACATGGTTTTATTCAGGTTTCAACAAAAACTAGAACAATCCGCTCTTATAATGGGGTTGTGCAATGTGTGTGCTTCAGCTGAGAGACCCTGGTCACAGACCAGGCACAAAGTGCATTAAAACACAGGAAAATTCTTCTGTCACTCTGGGGTGTATTATATAACTATAATCTTTTTTCAGCATATAAAACTGTTCATTATTATTTCAACCCTGAGATCTAAGGTGCTTATCTTGATGCCTGAAATATCAGATATTGTCTTGGCAATCACACAGTCACACTGGCAGTAAAGCTGTTTTGATTTAAAGTATGCACATGGATGGTACACATTATTGTAAAATTGAAGTACATAGGCTATAAAGCATAGGCTTTTCATAGGCCTTTCACTAAATAACCACGTAACCGTATTACAGAAGCTTGCTCTTTTTAAACTTTTGCATTCCACTCTAAACAATAAATATATTATTTCAAAAATGATTGTAATTAAATCTGAGTTTGTCTAGCAATATTACATGCATGCAGCATGACTGATTTGTGAGATTCTTGTGACTGGGAGCCCAGAATAGGGACATGCAAGCAATGCAGAACAGCAAATGCGTCACAGCGCCCTTACCACTGTGTCTCTAAGAATTATGTCACGAGAGTCTAATCTTCTGTGAACTATTAGACAATGAAAGGAATGAAAAACCTGATATTCCCATGAGATGCAATGACTACCTCATACTGTCTGCTGCATATCCATATATAAGACTACAACAACAAAAATCAAGAACAGTAAAAGATTTACAATTAATTGTTTATACCATATTTTCCATATAAAAATGTATTCAAAAAATTATTGTCTAGTACAATTTTATATATTTTTTTTAAATGTCAATTCTTGGTGGTAGTTAAGTATGAATTAAATTTCTTTGTAAATTTACCCTGTCCATGACACAACCATGTAGTTTATTGCACTAAAAGTCAATGTCAGTGTATTGGCCATCAATTTACTGTTTAAACAACACAAGCAGCTAAGCAAATGCATATGACCATTATTAATTTGAAATCAATCAAAAGGTCAATGTACACCCAGAAAGGAAAGCTTTAATTAGAACTGTAATGCTGAATATGTTATTTTTTCATGAGATATGATATCAAATAATATATGTGGTAAAACACTGGTGTGGGTTCTGAGGGGAAGTTAATGAGGGTGTAAAAATTGGTGTGTAAATATTCAATAAAATATTAATCGCAACCCTACTGCAAACAGGATCTAGATGGTCAATACACTAGTGGTCACACAACATAGGAGCACATGCATCATACTGATGTGATTACACTCATTACAGGCTCCAGGTGGAACAGCCACTTTTTTCAGTCCCATTGGGGAAGCTTATTCTGAGATCCCTTGAAAGAGATTCAATTAAGGGACATTAAGGCCTCTCTGTCCTGACCAACCCTAATAAATGTTTTATCAGGGGTTCCCACCATACATTTGAAATATGTTTTAGTTTGTGTATGTGTATATATTTGTCTCACTGATGCTTCCTAGACTTATTGCTATACAAATGCACAGAAATATAAAATCTTTATTTGAACTTTTCAACATGTTCAACATCTCTTTGCATGTTACTATTTGCCCTGCAACTGTGTGATTTATCAGTGGGTATTATCACAATTGGAGGTGTCACACTGAACTAGCCTTTGTATTAAGGCTTTTTTTGTTGTTTCAGACCTTCCAGGAGTTGCATAAATTTAGCAAATTGGCCTTAGATGTGCACCAGCTCTGCTTGAGTTATTTGGTTCTAAGGAAAAGTTGTCACCTTAATAAGACAATGGATTTCCAAAATCTGCCTGAGCAGTTGTAACGTGTAACATACTGTCTATTTACTCCCTGTGCTTTCACTTACAACTTAACAATTGATCCAGCAGTCATATCTGTTATACACACACACACACACACACACATGGAACAAAAGAGAGAAGGGAAAGAACCGTCACTCTTAATTACTTATTTATGGTTTTCCACAATTCTCAGTGCATTTACCATGCATTTGCCTTTTTGTACTAATACCAAATCAAATGTTCATTAATAAACATAAATAAATAAACATAATTAACATAATCTAAGTTTCAGTCATTTATGTCATCCCAGTTTTAGCTTTCCATTCACTCACTGTATTTTAGAAAGTACGTGCTTTTTTGATATTGTCAATTATTTTATATCAGGTAACAGATACAAAACAAACCATTTGGTTAATAGAGCTATATATATAAGCTGTAGCAGAGGCATTTGTTTAAATTCACTGCAGAGCACCTGTGGATTGTACATATGAAGTTAAACTTAACCTAGGACTCATTCTAGACAACCGATTGTGGAAAGGAAGTGTAATGAAACAGTCTCCTTTTGCCCTTTTTTAAAGTAAACATGACAGAAAGATGTGACAGCTATAACTATATGATTTAAAAGTTTAGTTTCTAATTTGTTTGCATGTTGTTAGGCTGATATGTCTATCAATGGGTAAATCTTGAGTGATATCTAATTTGAACAACACCTAATTTAACATTTTAAGAGGGACATGTAAAAACAGGCAGATGCAAATGGCACGGGCTTTCAGTAAAACTGTAAAAGCTCTAATGTCGATTTGATCAAAGAATAAAAATTTATTAACATTCAGTTATTTGACAAACACCTTTATGAAAAAATTAATTACCAAAATAACAAGGGTCTTGTTATAGCAAGTATAAATGCAATAATGACCAGGCAAACTATCCACCAATACATTTAGCAAAAAATACTTTCTGATTAAGATAAGAGAGAGAATAAGTGCTTAACCAAAAGTGCATATACATATTACATTGTTATGTATGATCGGAGTTGCCAGAGTAATCACCTGAAGAAGTGGCTCTTAAGACTACCACAGGGGCAGTTCAGAGTCTGGAGAACAAAACGCAGCCACCACTGAGGTGCAAACACACTAAAGCAGCAGGAGTTTCCCTTGCAAACGTTTTAGAGCTTAGGTTTGGAAGTAGTTGTTGTATGGCTTGTAATGGAAAAACAAGAATTTTGCATTTGATCTATGCTGCCACAATGAGCCAATGGAGTCATCTCAATAAAGGAGTCACATGAGAAAACTATAGATAATGTGAGTATCAAAGCTCTGGATGCTTTGTAGAGACATGATAGCATATGATGGAAGAGCAGCCAACAGAGAGTTGCATTAAGCAAGCTTAGAAATGAGGCTTGGATGACAACTTTGGCAGTCTTTCTTATCAAGGATGGTCCAACGCTTTTAGTGTTACAGAGTGGGAATCTGCAAAATTCAGGAATGAGAGTGGGCCATGAACTGACCTCTGGGGACGTTTTAAGGTTAAGGCTATCTGGTACAACTGACCTGGAAATATATGATGAGAACCAAGAAAGGGCACAGTTTTTCATGCTCAGACTGCTCAAAGCATCTGATAATTCACAATGTGAATAAAAATGAATAAGTTAGCTATTACTATTTCCATGAGTGTTTCTCTTCACAGATCTTGGCTAGAACCTGGAGACGGTAGCTGATCAGAGTAGCAGATCATTTTATAACAATGCACCAGACCAGAGGATGATTCTCTAAAATAGGCACACCAGCTGTTCAGATGAAGCATTTGCATTATTTGACTTATTTTGATTGCAGCAATTCAGTGCATTTTTAAAGCTTTCATTTGGTCTCATAATGTATTAGTAATCACATTATCATAATATAACTTATATGTATAATTAAGGGGTAAATGATTGGTGTCTCTAAGGCCACTAAAGATTTCTCCTATACATAGGAGCTCACTTGAAGCTGAGCAACTAACAAGAGTAGATAAGTGCATCAGGACAGAAGACATTAGGGTGAGGGGGAGAGCAAGTGAATGTCACAAAAATGTGTATGTTTATACAATTTTAGTACATTACAATATAAACTGTAATTTGTTTCTTAGAGTTTATGGAATGGTGTCAAATGCAAATCAGCATCATTGTAGCCATATCAAACACCACACACTAACAACTGCTCTCAGAGATGAGTGATTCTCTGCTGAACGATCTAAAGTTACATATTTACCTTATGATTCATGGATGCTGGCTAACCTCATTATGCGATATGACAGATTCAAAGCAAATATAGCTGTTTGTTCATGAGGCTCATCTGTCATAGGCGTAAGGACGTGAACACAATAGAATTCATCTTACCCAGCGCCTCGTATGTCAGGATTGGCTCCGTAAGGCTATGGATAAGAATAAACTTTTGACATTAGACTGTACAATGCTCATGATGTCTTTATGGAGTTTAGTTGGTGTAAGATTTACTTTTACCTCCTGAAAATTGTATTCATGTAAGCTGGTAGTGGTTTAGTTGTGATTGTGTTTCCTTTAGATGGAACTGGTGACAGCTGAATGTTGTTAAAAAATATAGATATAAGAACTGGTAGGTGCCACATTAGCCACTATTACTATCTACATTGCTACGTCAGCACATCTGACATAATGGAAAGGTCAAGATTTGATTGCAAACTTATGCTTGTCTATTGAGAGATGTAAGCGACCTGATATAATCGGCTGTAACTCGCATTATGTTCACAACAACTTTTACAAAATTTACTTTGTTACAGACGTTAGAAAGATAAGACCAAGATAAGACTTGCCAATACTGTGCAACGTTTTACTACTACACTTATTAAAAATAACTATAATAATAGCCTCCTAATAGTAAATCAGAGTAAAGATCCCAGTTGTCTTAGGACAGACATTCATTTATTTATTAACCTGACAGGAATTTTAGCAATTGTAGATGAGAATTACAAAGCATACATTTCATGTACAATAGTGTAAACAAAGCTTTACAATATAATGTTCATCATAAATTGATAGATTGGTCATGTTAAATGTTATTGTTCATACTAAGAGTTAAAACAATAACTAATAAACATACAAGACAAACTAAGTTAACAATACTCCATCGCAAATACACAAACTAAACTAACCACCTTCATACGTAAATACTTCATATATTCAATGTTATTTATTTATTCTAACGTATGAGAGAGCAAGGCACATGCATTACATTGTATTTTAATGTACATGGTATCTTAGGAGTGTAGATGGCAATAATCTTGAACTAGCTAGCTCACTGACTGACTAGTTAACTCCAGCATGAAGTCCCCCATAAAGCTTTCACAAGTGACGCCTTGTTGTATATATATATTTTTTACATGTTGGTGATTCTTACATCGATAAGCTGTACAATTTACTGCCATTTTTCCATAAAATCTCATGTCACACTCAATACTCAATTCAAGCCAATGACTTGAATCTGGACCTATCCAAGATGTGGGTGCTGTTGTATCTAGCTCAGCCCAGTGAGGCATCTACCGTTTCTTATATATATATGATTAAAATGGAGGTTAATCATGGTGTAATGTAACATTTCCAACATGTAAGTAATGTCACGGTTACCCACGTGCATAATATGGATTGTACACATGTGTTGTTTTAAAGGGAAGTATGTGAAAAATATGGAGATTATAATTCAAGGTCTAAAGACACAAAAAAGAATGCGCTTGGACTTTACAGTGGAAAGAGCCTCAGCATCATAACACTGGTACTGCTGTGTGTCTTTTTTAAATTATACATTCTTAATGAATATTTATTTTGAACGCAATTTACATGTTACACTAAGTAAAACAAAGAAGTGTAGCCATGACAGAATTGCAGAGATTAGCTTCACCTTTTGGCCATTTTTATATTTAAAAAGCAATTATAACATTTAGAATGGAGGTTTGCTGGCAAAAACAGGAAATAGGACTTGGAAATGATTACCGCCTTTGCAAAGGCTTTTGCTCTGTTTAATTCCGCTCACCTTCATTTATTTAAGTTTCATTTAAACATGTTAGTGTTTTTTGAAGTCCACCAAAAGAATGCTTGCAATCACACACACACACACACACACTCGTTGCAAATAGCATAACCAGAACCACTCTGTCTCATTAAAACTGATGAAATCTGAGTGGCTTTCATTGACAGACGTGTATCTAACCTCAGTTTGTCCAATGCAATCGTAGCCACATGGTCATTGCATCCATTATCCAAACAATGCATCCTAACCACTGTATAACTACATGTAAGGAATAAAACACGACGGGGCATGCAGTTATAGAAAATAATCAACAATGGGGTGGTGTGATGCGGCCCCGACACATAGCAGAGTTACTGTTACCACCCCGGAGTTGATTATTTTCCACTAACTGCACGTCCCGAAGTGTTTCATTCCATTTATACCACAGCAATTTGTCAACAATTACATATTTTTATTTATTTAAAAAAGACACGTCGTATTTTTTATCCGTTCATACCCTTAAGAAAACTAATCATGGTTTTACCATGGTTATGAAACTATAGTTACTATAGTTTTTTGGGCCATGGTATAACCATGGTTCCATTACAATGGTTACTATGGATAACCATGGTTTCATTACCATGGTTTTTTCTATGGATAACCATGGTTTTACTATGGTTACTATGGATACCCATGATTTCATTACCATGGTTACTATGGTGTAACCATGGTTTTATTTCCAAGGTTTTACCATGGTTACTATGGTATAACCATGGTTTGACCATAGTAACCATCATTATACCATTACCATTTTCTATACCGTTGTGTATTCATAGTTCTTGAGTACTAAATAAAAATGATCTTCATAATAATTATGAAAACAAAATACAGCAGATCACAGTAAACGATTTAAAATGTATTAAAATAAATTATTTAGGAGTTATTCAAACAAAATATTCAATTGTATCATTAAATAACAAAAAAAGAAGGAGAGGAGTGTGGAGGACAGGTGTACGTTGATGGTGTGGGATGTTTGCCTGTTGATCATGTTCATAAGATCCCTCAACTTGCCAAGAATATTCTTCTCCACACCTTGGACATGAACAACAAAAATGTGGGTTTATATGTACATCAACTATTCAATTCAATTCAATTCAATTTTATTTGTATAGCGTTTTAACAATGGACATTGTCATACAGAAATCCGGATGTAAATCTAGATCCCTAATGAGCGAGCCAGAGGCGACAGTGGCAAGGAAAAACTCCCTGAGACAACATGAGGAAGAAACCTTGAGCGGAACCAGACTCAAGCGGGAACCCATCCTCTTCTGGGTGACACCCGATAGTGTGATTATAAATCATTACAGTAAACAGTCATATAGAGAAAAGACAACAGCACTAAATGTGTTGAAAGGATACAGAATGTTTGATAAGATCATATTGTGAATAGAAGTCCTGAGCATGTGACAGTCTTTCTGATCACAGCATCAGTTTATAGTATTAGTATTTCATTTTTCATTAAAATGAGTCAATAATTGCAGAACAGGCATACAAGGCAGGCATTCAATAAACAGATCATTTCTATTGACCTATTTTCCAGTGAGATCATATGTAACACCAATAATGCCACAACTATTTTGAAAGGTAAAATTACTGGTGCGACAGGTCTACAGTGACACAGTGACTGGGACAGTATGTGCTGCAGATTCAGGTGTGTGTTAGGGTGTGTTTCCTCAGAAAGAGATCCCTCCTAAGAATGTATTCAATGATATGCAGAAAAGAATCTAATGACATGCATCACATGATCGAAACAGAATTAAAGGTATGTTCTAATAACATACCAGTACTAACTGAATATATTTCAACATATTCCCTTTTTATGTTGTTACATTACATATAATCCATGACTGTATGCCATTGCTTTCCATGTATAGATATGCCACATGGATGGATGGATGGATGGGTGGCTGAAAAGATACATGGATGGATGGATGGATAGTTGACTGAATTAATGGATGGATGAATGGATGGTTGACTGAATGAATGGATGGATGGATGGATGGTTGACTGAATGAATGGATGGATGGAGGGATAAATGGATAGTTGACTGATTAAATGGATGGATGAATTCAATCAGTCAACTATCCATCCATCGATCCATTGTCAACCATCCATCCATCATCCATGCACCTTTTCAGTCATCCATCTATTCACTCAACCTTCCCTCCATCTATTCAGTCAACTATCAATTCAACCATCTATCCATTCATTTAGTCAACCATCCATCCATATATCCCTCTATCCATCCATGCATCTTTTCAGTCATCCATCCATCCATCTATCCATCCATTCATTGATTTAATCATCCATTCAAGCAATTCTTCAAAAATATGACCACCTGCATAATGGTTGAATTTGAGCCAGAATTTAATGAACTGTTTCTTTGAATAAATTTTGAATGGTTGTGCACAGTTTCCATTTTTAATAGTATTAATATTTGGTCAAGCAACCATGACTTAAAGCTGATGTAAGTGATGTTAGCAGTTCCTGCTGCTAGATGTAGTCCCTCCCCTCAGTCCCACATTCTCCATCCAAACCTCTCTCCAAAGCCCCTCTCTCCAAAGATATTCATGTTCACAGTGCAGTGCTTTCATGTTTAGCGAGGTGTGCAACTGCTTGGTTGGATTGATAGTTTTGCAACTACTTATAAGCTACATCCAAGCAAACGACACTCACAGCTACAACCCTGACAGACATCTAAGTACATCTAACTTACTATGCAAAATAATTACCTCTCAAGCAAAAGCAAACTGGGCTCGGCATTAGCTTTCAAGCCCTACCAATCTCTCAGGTCATTTCAGCAAATTCACAAAATTAAGCCAAATTGATTCTCTTCACATTTTGAAGGTGTTCAGAACCAGTTCTGGACTGCTGTTGTCCATCTAGTATGAACTGGAGGTCACATGAAGAAGGAGAATTTAAATGTTTTCACCCTGTGACTGAAATAATTGTTTGTCTGCTGCAGGCCAATGTACATAACTGCCTTCATATCATATCCATTTATCCAACAATTGTCCTAAAATTAAAGCAGACTCATTAATTCAACTGTTTGGTACACACAAGGAGCAGATGTGTGTGAGCTTAAGAAAGAGGACCATGATACTGCAGATGGCTTTGGTTGTGTGGTAATGATTTCAGCAGGAATGTTAAGTTATGTTGAGTAAGATAAACACAGTTAAAAAGAGTCATGACAAATGAGGTAATTATAATAAGATTTCACAATAGGAACTGAAAGGATTTAAGAAACCCAGAAACACAAAATACAAAAAGTCTAAATATGGACAGATATAGAAATATAGACAGAACAGGAAAACTGACACTAAATTAACACAGTGACAGGAAAATAGAAAGTGAATTTTAAAACTGAGAAAAAACAATACTAAATTCCAAATTCTAATAGCAAATACTAACACCAAACACCAAGACCAAATGTTGAATATCAACGGCAAGGACAATGCTGAATAGTGCTACCCAATACCAATTTCAATACCAAATTCCAATATTAAAAATCAGACACTAAAGTACTACAAAGCATCCAATTCTAAAAGACAAGAGTGAGATTTTTATTAGACATTTTCATCTTTATTTTTTTATTTATCCCCAGAAGGCATTTCATACTCTTCCTTTAATCACAGCCCATAATATTTCATTAAAAAGATATGCATCCATTTTGCACTGCTCTTCAGCAAATATGACAAACCAAGCAGGTTAATGACTTTGATTAGCCGTTGATACAGTGATTAACAGAGCAACTGATGTCTTAATTCCAGGAAAGATGTAAGCAAGATTCTGTTCAAATTATGTAATATTTTCAGATGATAGAGTATTCAGATATAAACCAGAACCAAATGTTTGGTTTTCTAAAACATTCTGTGCTGCTGACATTCCTAAAGTAATCATACACGTGTCGGACATTGTAAAGAAAAAGGCAAGCCAAGTATGAGCTTCTGTGTAGAGAAGCCAGTGGAAATAAATCTAGTGCTTATCTCTCGATCGACTCGACCAGAAAAGACCAATCAACTTCAGAACATTCCATTTTATCATAAATAAATGCAATCCAACACACACATGTACTCAGCATGCGTGTACTCAATAACTCTCCAATAGAGGTATGTTTGCGCCACACACACCTACATTCTTTGTTCTGTTTCTGATTAGCTCAGAGGCAGGACGGATCAGATATGGATTTCAGACACGGCCTGACGCTCCAAAATCTCCCATAGGTGTTCAATTGGGTTGGGTTTGGATTATATATATACACACACACACACACACACACACACTAACACACACTGTAAAAGAAAACAAGGTCTTATTAGTGGATATTCTTACAAAACCAGATGGTCAGTGTGTTCTCCTCATAGAAAAGAAAAAAGGAGGGTGTAGAAAGAACGAAATGACGTTGATGATGATGATGATGAGGATGAGGATGATGATGAAAGAGACCAAAAAGAGAAAACGGATGAGAGAGAGAATGAATTGTCCCTAATGCAGAGCCTTTGTTTGATTTGTAATGGAGGCAACTGAAAAGCTGCTTTGAGCCGCTGTGTAGCGCCATTCAAAACAGAGCAACTGAGGTCACGGGCCACGGGTACATGTGTCCAATTTAGGAGTCAGTGTGTATGTGTGTGTCTGTGTGTCTGTGTGTGTGTGTGTGTGTGTGTGTGTGTGCGTGTGTGTGTGTGTGTATGAGTTTGTGTGTGTTGTTGTGAGCTTTGATCTCCTGATAAATCAGTGATGAAAGAATCACAGGCTTTGTTTTATCCTGTGCATCGAGGGAGTGTGTTTTAACAGTCCAAATAGTTTCTGAATTAAATGTGTGATAAGTCAAGAGGTGTGTGTGTGTGTGTGTGTGTGTGCTGCAGTGAGGGGTCAGCGCTGCACACTTGGTTAAATATTAAAAAGTTCGATAAGCAGAGCTCTCTGGAACTGTGATACTATCAGGGCCAAAAAACACACACACACACACTCACACACACACACACACTCACACACACACACACACACACACACACGCACACACACACACACACAGAATTACATCTGCAGTTCAGGAGAAATGCACTTCATGCACACACCCTTTTTGTCTTTCCTTTTTTTTCAGCCAACTCTTTACCGCAATTAATTCATATTTAGGTAATTGACAGTCATTTTATTTATTTGATGGTTTTATGGTAAATACATTTGATTAATTAGCAAATAAATAGTAATAATAGTAATAACTAATAGTATGTTTACATATAGTATATATACTGTACACATTGCTGATATACTGCCTTTCCACGGCCCAACGTTTCTTCATAAAGGAACAAAAACATGATATATGTCATATAGGACATAAAATAGTGAATAGGTTGTGCTTTTGGTCTGTTAATTTATTGTTTTGTTTTTTTATCATAGGTTCTTTACGAACTTCCCTTCGTCAAAGCAGTACTTCAGCGAGTTCCGGCACCTGAAGGACGCGGAGGAAATGCAGGCGAGCCTCCAGCTGAAGAAACACGCGTTGCGGGTGATGAAGGCGCTCAACACACTGGTGGAGAACGTCCACGATGGAGAGAAGACGGCGTCCGTGCTCGCACTGGTGGCCAAATCCCACGCCATCAAACACAGCGTCGAGCCGGTGTACTTCAAAGTAAGCGGAGGAGTTCACACACAAACACACAAGCTTGAAGTTACAGCATCAGACTCAGGTAGGAGAGGAGGCGTGGCCTAAAGTCTGTAGGTGGAATTGCACTTTATAGGTGATTCAGATGATGATAAAGTCGATTTGTATATTTAATTTTTAAAATACAGATTTATTATTCCATTTCATGAAAAAATCTTTTGAGGCGAGTGTGTGATGATTTAAACATTCAGTTTGCACGATGCTAAACTGGAAGCTATAATCTTCCATTACTTGTTAGCTACATTAGCATCAATGCAAAACTTAAAAACATGTATTGGCTGATTGACTACATTTGGAGTAAGGGGGAAATAAAATAAAAAATTGCCAGTAGAAACGATAACGCATGACATCAGTGTACAGTGTTACCGTGGGAATGAAATGTATGGTGTCACAACAATTTGGAAAAATTGCGCAAATGGTGTGTGAACTGGATATTCAGATTAATTTTACGTTCATATGAGGATTTCTCTAACTGTTGAACACTGGATTTCTCTCAGTTTTAATGTCACTGAAAACGTGTTTTGAAGATGAATGTGTTTTCTATATTAAGTAGTTGATTGTTGTGGTGGTTCCACAAAAATGTCATTAAACAACTGTTCTATCCAGATTCAGTAAATATGCAAATTGAAAAAATGCTCCTAACCCTCTTGCATGGCCTCTATTTGCATATTGGAACCTGATTGGCTCTTAGATTTTATGATGCAACACCAACTCATATTGTCCAATTTTCAGCTGTCTGTTTCTTAATAAAGGAATGTGGCGAAACTGCCGAAGTGACAATTTTCACACTTTCTCAAATTAATTACTCTGAAAGGATTTAATCCTGAACAAGCACGTTTTATAAAGTTTGGGGGAAACTTAAAATAATGTGTTGTCGAATAATAATAATCAACTGAGTAAAATGTATTGGTTTCTGATGAGTGGTGGAGTAGAAATAGTTTGTGGTAGTAGACTTGGACTTTTGAACCCAGCTGCATATTTTGTGCATACACACACACGCACGCACACACACACACACACACACACACACACAGATCCTAACACATGTAATTATATCTCTATTAAAAATATTGCAGATTAAATCTACTGTTATGTCTATAACTATGACTCGTCATCAGATTCACTTCATTACTCTCTCCTGATGACCTCGTGTTGTTTCCTGTCATAGATCCTGGCTGGAGTCATTCTGGAAGTGCTGGTGGAGGCTTTCCCAGAGTCCTTTGGGGCGGAGGCACAGGAGGCATGGTCTAAACTGATGGGCGTGGTTTACTGGCACGTCACGCAGGTCTACTCTGAGATCGGCTGGGCTTCCATCAACGGTGCTGCCGAATGAGAGCGAGACAGAAACAGAGAGAGAGAGAGAGCAAGAGAGAGAGAGAGAGAGACTATTCATTCTGCTATGAATTGTTGTTCTGGACGTTTCTGGATGACTGGAGTTTTGCTTTGGCTAGGATTTAAAGATGAAAGCCGTCTCCGCTACCGTTTTGCAGGACAAAAAAGAGAGAACCTCAGATTCACAGCTATTTAAATACTCTCCTGAGCTCTGTATCTGTATCTCTATTTCCGTTTTCTACATTTACCAAAGAAACAGAGAGAGTGAGAGAGAGTGAGAGAGTGAGAGTTAGATGGAGATAGTGAGATAGTGAGAGAAAATGAGAGTTATTGAGAGAGAGAGAGAGTTATTGAGAGAGAGTGAGTGAGTGAGAGAGTGAGTGAGAGAGAGTGAGAGATAGTGAGAGATATTGAGTGAGAGAGAGTGAGAGAGAGAGTGTGAGAGAGAGTGAGAGAGTGAGAGAGATATTGAGAGAGAGTGTGAGAGGAGTGTATGTGAGGGACACAAAACTAATTCCAGTATGTACATTATACATCTTTATATGAGTGACATAAGTGACAATAATTACCTTTTTGCTAACACTTTGAACCCTGCGTCATGACACATACATAAGCATGTCATAAATGTGTCATGCATGGTGTCATATGCTGTTATGAGTCGTCATAACAGTTGAAAACGTTTATGACATGCTTATGTATGTGTTATGACGCAGGGTTCAAAGTGTTACCACCTGTTATGTTATTGATAAACAACATACTGCATCATATAGTAGTAATGATATAAATAGTCATATCACATCTGGGCATTTTTTTTTTAAAAACAATTATATAAACCAGAAGCACGTCATAACCTATTAACCTACAATATACACTCACCGAGCGCTTTATTAGGAACCTGTACACCTTCTCATTCATGCAATTATCTTATCAGCCAATCGTGTGGCAGCAGCGCAATGTATAAAATCATGTAGATACGACCAGCAGCTTCAGGTAATGTTCACATCAACCATCAGAATGGGGAAAAAATGTGATCT
>JAOUQW010029841.1:0-22476 GCA_028565825.1 Olivaichthys viedmensis | reverse complement strand
GATACCACAGTGGATCAAAACAACAGTGAAACATGCTGCTGGATTTTCAATGTGCTCTCACACTTTTGGACCCCACTATATATGAAGGTCAATATCAATAGACCAACAGCATGCATTCACCTGCGTTGAAGAGAAAAGAATAATCTCTTCATCTTGTAACAGTCAAATTATCTGCTTCGCCTTTAAGACGCTCCTCTATGAGGAGATAATATATATAGACTTCTCTATGCATATTCATATATTATATGCGACATCACTCTGTTTTGTGTACGTTGAGATAAACTCGTTCAATGGAGCTTAATAGATATGCTTATGTTTAAATTTTTATTTCTCAACTCTCAAGGCCGGCTGTATAGTTCAAAAGACAAAAGACGCTTCCAAGAAGAAGAAAAAAGAAGATATTTTGAACAAAGAAAACATAGTGGTTTCAGTTTATATGGTGTGATGTGTGCAGGCTCCCAAACAGAACTCCTAAATACTGCATCGTTTGTTCTGAGACCGCCCCCTGTCTGCGATTGGTCCAAACAGTTGTTCAATTTCTGGTTCCTTTGTTTGCTTGCTTGCTTGTTTGCTCACGGTTGTGGAAGCAGCAGCATGAACACGTTTGAGGGAAAACTCGCAGAGCTGGTACATGGTTGTGTGCGAATTCTTAGCAAGAAATAACGACAAAACTGAGCGACAACGATCACAAAGACTGCAAATCAGCGTGGAGAAATTTAAAGTTAAGTTCACCAAGGCCAAGTTGGCTCAGCTCACAGCCCCCTCACAACCATTCTGGACCCTTAGCGGTGCAGAGTGTCCTGGAAAGTCGTACAACTCGAGTATACCTATGACTGCGTGTTTGGTTGTGGTTCTTTTCCATTTAGTTCTTCATCGTTTAAAGTATACGGCTGTCTTGAGGCTACAGTCTTAGAAAAAACAGTTCCTCTAGGGTTCTTCGTATAGTTAACACTTCTAGCTTTTTAAAGGGGTTCTACTTGGAATTTTTTTCTGATTGGGAAACCCTCTGAGTTCAACATGGAACCTTCCAGAAGAGGACAAACCTGAAATTTTTTTTTATATATAGTACCGAAAAAAGGTTAATTGTCTGACGTACACATGCATAAATACAAGGAAAAAGGCATTCCCAACAAACCTTCAGTGCCTCTGTCAAGCATATTCGGTATTCACGTATATAGCAAATTCCCTGCTACTGTTGTTTCATACCTTTTCTAGCTTTACATGCACACTCACCTGTGGTTCTACATTACTATACTTTTAGGCAAAGGTTACTTAAAGTGGACAAGTTTTAATTACTTTCCTCATCAAAAAGTTGGCATAACTGACTAAAGTAAACAAACCTTGCTAAAATTAGTGAACTTTACTGTCCTTTTTAAGTAAGGTGATCAATCACTTTTTCAGTGTAGATGCAGAAGAGACTATAACCAGAGACAGTATAAGATATAATTAACCTTGTAAAGGCAACTGTGGCATAATTTGAACTGTGGCATAATGCCACACAAAAAAGAACCATTTTCTGAACTGCAAAGAACCATTTAAGCACTCAAATGGTTCTTTGAATTGTCACGGTCCTATAAATAACCATCGCATTTACCTAAGAACCCTTGAAGAACACCTTTTCTAAGAGTGTTCCTTATTTTAAACAACGATTTTAACGAACGAGCATCGCATGTGTCTTTCTATGCAATCCTATAATGCTGTTCACTGGACAAGAGTTCCAGGATGGTCGCCAAGGCTGATTACATTTGCAATAATGTATTTTTTATAAAATACAATATGGTCATAATATGGTTAACCATGATCATGTAATTTTTTGCTATGAAAATGTGGGGTTGATACTGTATTCCTATTCTATGTATAAATAGAATATTAATAATCATGAGACCTGGCTTTGTACGGTTACAAATACCAACATTGCTGTGTGCCTGGTTAATTATCATTTTGCTTCTCCACATTTACATTATTTTCTCCCATCTCTTTAAAATCAAAGGGAACCTAAAGCTAATGTCACACGTCGTGCAAACCTCACAGCTCAGAGCAGCCGTGTAGCCGTGTATATCTGAAAGAGCTTAAGGTGGTCCTTCATGGAAAATGATCAACTCGAAAATGGTCAAAAAGTTCAGCTTCAGTTTGGTCTACTGCGCGCTCAGGGCCTGACGCTGTATTTATCTAAGCACATTTTTCATCCCGCCACAAACCCTGAACAGGATCCGTGCAGCAGCTCGTGAATATGCTCCTGTGTTCCTGGCTGTATGTGCCTACTCACAAACACCTCAGGGTCGTTTTGCTTGAGGATACAGCAGCTTGGGGAAGCTAATGGCAAAAACATGTTAGAAAAACTGTTTTGAAAAGTCAAGTGGTTTCAGCGAATGTACCAAAGTGTCTGTACACTTCGTGCTTCAATCTAAAAAAAAAGTGATAATTAATATTTTCATGCTTTTTTTTAGTCTTGGTTTAGTTATTTATCCGTCCTCAGCCTTGTTCCTCTTTCATGTTCTTGGTCATTTTTGTACCTTTCAGTGTAGTTAAATGTGTTGAAGCTGGACAACCCGTGATTCCCTGGCTCAGGTGGGAGCTCAGCTGATTTGGGGTGTCTTGTGTTTCCTTAACATAATATCCGAATGATACACTAGTCCTCCTTCATGACCCCACCTAGGTAAAGAGTGTTCACTTTACACTGAATTACAACATCAATTAAAAACTCAGGAGGAGGAATACTGGTATATTTTTTGTCCATTTTAATTATGTCTGCTTTGTCATTGACACTAAATGAAGAGGAAAGTACGTGCATGATGCTGTGACATTTTTGCTATTAGAAAAAAAAACATCCCTCTCATCTTATTAAGTGTTGCCAAATTGATCTTGATAACAAATTACAATTAACTTGTGAATAAACTAGTCGTAAAAGTGACACGCACACACATTTCTCTAATTATAGTAACACCCTCAACCCCAGTCATTAATCTATTCACTAAACTCTTCTACAATGTAGTAGATCTAATATATCTAATATAAACCACACACCTAAAGCTCTTTTTAGAGGTTTTGTTTGGTATTTAAAGTATTTTGGGGAAGGCATTTAAAACGTTAAATGATAAAAATGTAATGATAAAAGAGAAATGACTCTACATACTGTAGATAATTCCAGTTTATTATTTAAGTCTCTACTTCAAGATTTGATCACCGCTTTCCAAAACAAGAGGCATTCTGGGTATTAATGTTTATTTTCACATCACGCTCGATGCTATAAAACTTTCATTTTGGTCATTTTGGAGTCATCGTTCTGGACACATGATGTTTTACAGCTTTCTGCAAATGATTTGAAAGCTAAAGTGCAGAAACACTAGAATCACATTACAATCATTTTATAGATGGATCTGAAACTAAATGAGTTTATATCACTGAAAACACTGATTCCAAACTTTTGAACACTAGTGTATATCTGTCTGTAGATTAAATCCTTTCTAAACTCCACATCTGAATGATCGTAACAAAATAATGATGATTCTGGGTGCAATACAGCTGATTAAATCACACTATAGGAAAAGTCGCCTAACACGATAGTGACTGTACGGTTAGACAGTAGCTTCAGTGCTAACGCTAACGCTATCTGGAAACGCAATCTGTTCCCACAGCTGACATTTAACTATCTTTCCGTTCTTAACTAGTGATTTGGGGGAACTTGTCAAAGTTGTGTGCAAGCTGAGAGTGAGGGGACACCGGATCACAGCTCAATAAACAGCCTAACCAGAATTCAGAACTTCAGCCTTGTGTGTGTGTGTGTGTGTGTGTGTGAGTGTGTGGTCACATCTCTCAAGTGCTTTGACCTAGCTCTAAATTGGCTGCATTTTCCCCAAATGTCTCCGGGAGCAGAAACAGCAGTGATTAACTGTCGCTGTTAGCATTGGCACTATCATAATAAATGCACGCTCACTCCTCTGCTGTCGTCAGCTCTGACAGGTCATCGACCGAAATGTCATTCAGCAGACGACTACATGTAGATGAGAGCGTATGATGGAATTTAGCACCGCACTTTAAGCTTGAATTTATTCCAGAATCTTGCAGAATATGCTAAGACTAGAGTGAAGTTAACTTTGAGAACTTAGAGGTGCTTGTAGGGTGAAAGGCTATTTTCTGGATCGTAGGCTGTTGTGAGAGAAAGGAATTTAAAATATTAGACCCTTGTTGATGTAGCAGAAACCTCTCTAACACAAATGTGAGTGATTGTGAGAGAGGAACCATAGGCCTAAGCCTGAGCCATTAGTGTGGAAACAAAAATCAATGAAAAACACTTCTAAAAGGTAGAGAATGAGGTCAAGAATGCACAGGGTTTAAGAAATTGGATAATTAATTTTCATGTCTGAGCTTGGTGAAGCAATAGACAATGCTAATTTGCTGGTAATTCAGAAAGATGGTGTTCCAGCTAACAATTATAGGTTAGCAGAACTTTTCTGAACATTATGGCCAGGGGTTAAATTGGGCCGGAACGATCCGCAACGGCGTTCTGGCACCCTCAGTAACTCGGATTGGGTAAAAATTTGGGTTTTCTGCTTTTACCTGTAGCGTGATGGACAGCAGGAACCATTAATCAATTATGATTCGCTGTCGCTGCGTCACAGAAACTATAAGGACCAATCGTGTTTCACAGGAAAAAAGTAAGGACCAATCATGTTTCATTGTTAACAGACTTGGTCCAGTTTATTGTCCATAGCGTGATCTGCCGCGAGAGGTGGGAATTTGCTAAAAATCACTTAAAATCAAGTTGATTCTAACAGTGCTGGTGAGTTAACTGTCCACGTTCGTCTAACCGAACTTTTAATGATATATGCAATTATCTTATCCTTTAAATCTGTCCTCACCGTGTCGAAATGAGTTGATCAGATTACGTGTAAATGTAGCTAGTTTGTTGGCTTGGTGATTAGGTGAGCTAGTTCACCTAGCTAGCTAGTTCATAGTGTAATCTGATTTCGCGAACACAGATTCGACGATAGATGAATTCAAATCATTGTCAAGAGCTCCACCAGTAGCGGTTCCTGGCATAGGCGACATAGGCAAGTGTCGAGGGGCGCACGCACGGGTGCTCTGTGTGCATAGACACACACGCGCACACACTTCTCGAATCTGCGCAACGTAGCAGATTGTCGGGGCATCTGAAGTGTCCAGAAAAGGCGCCCCCATACTGTGCCCACTGAGTTCCGCCACCTTCCAAATTCCACTTTAACCCCTGGTTACGGTTCTAAGAACTTTTGGTGAAAAAACTGTTCAATCTATCAAGTGTTTGGGTGTTCTGAGAGGGTTCTATATAATGTTTGCTACAACATTTATAGTTGTGGGAATGTTAGCACAAACATTTCTATAATGTTAGTTTTTGTGAAGCAAACCATTATTACAGCAGATGTTTTAGAACATGGCAGGAACCTTATTTTTGGAGCGTTACAGCCGAACCTTCTTAGAACCTGTTGACTAACTGAACGTTCTAATAACGTCCTCTGTCAGCTGGGTGTGGCAGGTCATGTGCAACAGCCAGTGGTTTAAAATAATGGGGCAGGAGTGACGCATGAAGCTCTGAGCAGATTTGTGATTTGTGGACGCTCCTGTTACACGACGGGAGAAATCAAATACACATTTAAAAATCTCGAAAGACAAGACAAGCAAAAATTGATTTTGAGTCTGAGTTGGAATGTAACGAGCCAGAACTGAGACAGGAAGCACAAAGCGTTAAGGCCAAAGGCAGCTCCTTTTTCCGAGCTGTACAGTATTTTATCAGCACATTATTGAATGATGATGGATTTTACTTCTAAATCAGTAGAAAACAACACCGAACAGGTAGAACAGTGCAATTACAAAGGCGAACTTAACACGATAACCAAAATAAAGTACTTCCATCATTTTCTTACGCAGACATACATAAACAAAGATACAATATTCCTCCAAACCCAGGTAGATGTGTTTCCCTCAGCTGATGTTTGAGAACTGCCGCTTCACTGAACCAAACTAGCACAGTCTGCTGCGTTATTGGAGAGTCCTGATTGGTCCAGAGCGGCATGCGCCTTGCAGGTGCTGGGGTACATGTGCCATGCCCCTACCGTGTGTTTGGGAGATGCAACAAGCACATCACACATGCTGAGGAGATGGCCTTTTTTACAGTTACAGTGTTGAAAAGTAGAGGATTTGGAAATTTCACTCCCACCTATGAGGTGGCTCGACAAATCCCTCCATAGTGTTGGGTTTAATGCTGGACTGCAAAACCCTCTTACTCTCAAACACCAGTGCAGAGTCTTTCCACCGCGAGAGCTTCGGTCATCACAAATCTTTCCTCCATATTTTATAATGTGAAAGAGCCTCAGCTGCCCCACATTTCTCCCGTCCTGATTCTGATCAGCTGAATGGACAGAAGCTCCGGTGACTAATGGCTGAGATGAAAGAAGTACAAAACGCATATAGACATCAAATAAATATATTCTGTGGCTTTGAACTTGAATCTCATCTGCTTTCATTTCTGCTGGGAACTGTGATAAATTATGACAATTTATGGCTTTATGAGAATTTTCTCTCAAAACTCAAAATGTATTAGTTGCTTAAACTGAACTGTTTTAAACTTAATTATTTGGATGACACTTTACTTAAGGCTGCTATTCATAAAGCTACATGACACTGACATAAACCTGCATAAATTTATAAAGGCTTATTCCAACAGGCGGAAGCTGTCATAAATGCTGTTTTGATGTCAAGTGACATAGATTTTTGTTGTCATGAGGTTGTGTTATGACACTTTATAACACAGTTACATAGTGAAGGTTTTAACAGCGGCAAAAGAGTTATGTATATTTAATCTCTTAAGTAAGTAATTAAGTAAAGTGATGTCATGTTATATGTATGTTCTCTAACCCGAAATTAGAGTGAGTTTGGTTTTGATGTTTGACGTCATCACCATTATGTGTCTCTGACATCCCATAATGACACTGAGCTAAAAAGTCAGTTGTCATGACGTTCTGATTTAAGTCAGCCCAGAAGGTATCATAACACGACCTTACGTCATATAAAGATTCCAGGTGATTAATTATGTTATATTCCATCATAGACATTTTTTTTATTTATTCAAATGAATATGGTTACTATGGGAACACATCCTGCTTATGTCTGTAGAAATTTAAAGTGATTTCAAGAACAACAAAATAGTGAACAGGTCACTTAATTTGCCTTAAAGTCAAAATCCTTGTTGCTTGGGGTCTTTATCGCGTTTTGGCGTGTTCAGACACGGCGAAAATTATTTTTATTAAAACAGAGAGAGTCCAGTCAAGTAAATTTTCATCACCTGTATTATGGTCTGGAGCTCTAGTTACTGAGTCTGATGTTGTTTTGGGGTGAAATTTCACTTTGTGTTAAACTACCTAGCTTTTTTTTTATCCCGCACACTCGGTTAACATTAGCTACTTCACAATTCATCCCAGCACTGAACCATCAATCCAGAACCATCATAACATGTGTTAGCTTTCTTTTAGTCCTACTTAGCTAACTTAGCTTTCTAATGTGCTCACGGCTCATTTAATATGCTACATTAAGACTAAAATCATGACTTGCTCTACAGTCATGCAGTGAATTTAACACAATTAAAGCTTTTTTCTGACACTTAATTGCATTTCCCCTCTCCTGTGTGCCATAACCATATTGTAGTCTACTGCTTCAAGAAAACCTGCTAGCTCCAGAATTCACTCTTCTTTCACCGCGTTGAAGACAACGTGAAATGGAAATCATTCCCCAAATTTCCCCTTGGGGATCAAAAAAGCACATCTATCTATCTATTTATCTATCTATAACGCATTTTTCTTCTGCAACGTGACGTACTGAAGTGAAAGCCCAGTGTTTCTGCTTGATGATAGCTGAGGTTGAGGAGGGGAAGTTGAAACATGATATGATATTATTGGTTAATATTGTTTCCTCGCCCGTGCGTGCATGGTGACGTAGTATAAAAAAATTCGAAGATGTGTAGAGGCAGGCAAACGCCATTACATTTTGATGGAAGATTACGGCAAAACAAGAATTTCGAATGAATGCTAATGAATTGTGCATTATGACTAGAGACATGAAATACCAAGTTTAAAAAAAAGTCTATACTGGTTTTGAGAGAACTTTTTAAAAATGTATATTATACAAAAAACACCAAACGAGAACGTCCTGACCTCACTTTTCTCTCCCTTTGTCTCTGTCTCACTTGCTTTTGCTTTTGACAGGTTTTGTGTGCCAGGACAGTAGCCTCTCTCTGACTGTCTGAATCAATAACAGTCCAATTGCAGACGTTGATTATTGAGTTGGTGCCGTCTCTTGTGTCCTTATATCAGGTGGACGAACACCTGACATTCTGCACTCGCTCTCGTCATGTTCTCACACGTATCTGAGCTGTCAGGGGTCAGAAAAGGAGGAGTTCAAAGAGAGCGAAGGAAAGGAAGAGGAAGAGCTTCTGAAGGCTTTTACTCACAGCATGTGTTTTCTGTCATCACTCGCCCAGGCTTAAATATGAAATAAAAGGTGTTTGGATTGGTTTCAGGGTGGGCTTGTTCTGGTCTGACCTAGCTCAGTTCATGATTAAGTTCAAGTCCTTTACTGTCATAGAGAAACGAGTTACAATGATATTTTTAGCTAGTCTACTTCTCTCTGTGCCACTTAAATAAGAAATATTGTTTAAAATGCAATAATACAAATAGTCTTCGAGGACTTGATCAAAGTCCACATTTTTCTAAACTTGAGCCACAGATTTTGCACTTTACAGCCCTTCATTATCTCACACAGATGTGTTGGGCACCAGGATGGAACAAAACTGGTGGACTGGTTGGAAGCCCTTCGGGACTGGATAATGTAAATCCTAGGAAGTTCTCATCAATTTATCACTCTGTGTTGCTTTAATTGGAGAATGAGGTCTAGTCAGATTGTTTAATGTTCCCTCCAATGTATAAAATGGATTTTACTGGACAGATGAAGGCTTTGAGAGTGAATACCCAGAACAGGCTTAAATAGCTGCAGAAGACAAACCCAGCCTCCTGCATCTCTGAAACATGACATGTCTAGTGATGATGGATTTGTCAGCCAGGCTCCTGAAAGTTTATTGAGCATTTAGTGATGCTCATTTATTTTCTTTAGCTCATCTCTGTGTGCGCCTCTGAATCCCAAACACCAGCGCAGTCCATCACGGCCGAGTCACACCATAAAACCAGAGAACAGCTAAATTGTGTGAAAGTATTCGTTTCATATCACATGGCTGCTGGTTCAGGATCAATATTGTGGGTCCGTGGGGAAAAAAAGCCTCGGTTACAGCACGAAAAACAATCTGGACGTCACCTTATTGTGAGCCTTCCCCTCAGTGATGCTGAGAATTTACATTCCTCAGTCTATAAGTGACCAACACACACACACACACACACATTTAAAGCATGCCAGCAGTATTAGAGCCAGACAATCCAGTGTTTATCCAATTTTTTTTTTTTTTACTCTTCCAAAAGAAATGCCAAGGCCAATCTGGAGACCTTTAAAGAGAATAAATGTAAATCACAGTAAAAGAGAGACTGGATTTACAGCTTGATCACAGCACGAGCTGGAAATCTTTTATATAATTTCTCACATTTCTTCTGACATTAACACCAACACACACACACACACACACACACACACACACACATACACACACACACACACACACACACCACTGCAGGTTCATTTCCATCCAAAAGGTTTTGCAAATTTTTAGTACATTTCCAACAGAAAATGTAAATAGTTGTGTGTTTGTATCAACTGCTGTTCTGTTAAAGGGGAGAAGCAAGATGACATCATCAAATAAGATGATAAAACACACATTCATGGAGAGAAAAATGTGTTTCCATTACACTTTATCACATCTTCTCTTTATCAAGTCTTTTACCTCAGTCAGGATGAGTGAAAACATTTTTGTGATCTTCCACATATTTCCGCTATATTGCAATACTTCCTGCCGTGTCCATTTTTATTTCATACATGTACAATCAAAATGTTATGTTTTATTTTATGAATATGATCCAATAGCTATTAGAACTTTTTTCACCCTAAACTGTTTACCCACAACAAAACCCAAACCATTTCCAATGTGTTAAAATGTAGTTTCAAAAACGCTTTGAATCACATTAACACCACTTTTCCTAGTTTAATTAAAATTGCCGTTAAAATCAAGTTGACATTATTTAAACTTAAAAGCCATTCAATTCAGGTGACCGGTCAATTAGGCTTATAACTATAAAAACAACTCGAACAACGTTGATAGTGGTTGATAGTGATCTCCACCACTGTAATGTCATTAAAAATAAATAATTAAAATCCCACATCCCTCTGGCTGTACGCCACAGCCTCTGAGGGTCCACAGACTCCACTTTGAGAAACACGGTTTTAAGCGTAATGAAACATTACCAGGAAACCAGATCAAGTGTTTAAGGAAAAAGCTGTTTAAAGCTGCTTTTCTAGCAGTCCTTGATTTCATGATTCACACATTATTTTTTTACTTCTCGTGAATATTTTGTGAATCCTGGTTCAGCCGTGAGCCCCCGTTGCCTGTCATCATGTCACACAGTGAGTGTGTGTGTGTGTGTGTGTGTGTGTGTATTGTCTCCAATAAAGGCCTTTTTGCACACTCCCTCCACACCCGTCACCTAATTTATCACTTATCAGTTGAGCATCAGTGAGCCACTGCAGCGCTGCGTCTCCTCTTCCTCCTGTCAGCAGAGAAACATTTCACCAGCTGACAGCTCGTTATCGCTTCATCTTTTGTCCTTCCAAACGAGACCTGGCTCACACACAGCTCGGTGACGGACAGAGAGATGATGCTAATCCACTCCACCACTCGTCCATCGTCCTCAAACGAGTGCCAATTTCTCTCGGAGGGGGTTTGAGGCTGCAGTAAACTTTCACGGTTTTGAAACACAAAAGCTTTGCAACATGAACACCGTCATGCAACATTTCCCTCCTTATAATTTTTAAATATTTCATCAGACTCCTTTATATGCTTAAACTTCAAAAGCCTTTGAAGCTTTTCTTCTGCTGTCAGACAGACTGAGCCCGTTTGGATTATTATTCACCTTTTGATGTTACTCGACATGACGAAATATTATTTCCCCACACGTTTATTTTTGTAGTCGGGCAGTTTCCTGAAGGTGAATCTCCGCCTCATCGTAATCTCTTTTTTTATTTTTTTATTTATTACTGTGGGACTGGCAGCAGTTCCTCCCTCATGACGCCATTTGCCTATCCAAATAACAAATAGAAGTCATTAATGAGGTCTGTTTTTTTTTTTTTTTAAAGGGCAAAAAACCCAAAACCCATCCACCTGCTGACTTCAGTTATTTTTAATCACACACACTCCGCATGAGTAAACAGGCGCAATCTGAATGGTGTTTTCTGGATAATTAAACAAATGCACACACATATAATTAGAATCATCCAATTAATTTCCTCAGGGTTTGCTGTGTAAAGGTGTGTGAGGGATTAAGGGAGTCGACTTTTCTCTCCGCTGTGCTGACAAATGGGATTCGCCCGACAATAAGGTCATGGGTTTGATAGCTTGTGGTTGTTGTTCTAGTTTCACTTCATCTCACTCGCTTTCTTTTATGCCTGCCTCAGAGAGAAGACGCCTTATATAAGACCATCACAGGCTTTCTTATCTCTCTCTCTCTCTCTCTCTCTGTTTCTCTCTGTCTCTCTCCCTCTCTCTGTCTCTGTCTCTCCCTCTCTCTGTCTCTGTCTCTCCCTCTCTCTGTCTCTCTCTCTGTCTCTCACTGCTTTTCTGGGTCTGTCTCTCGTCTGTAGGGAGAAGCTAACCGTGATGGTGAAAGCGGACGCGCTCAGAAACATTCTCAGTGACAAGTGTTCGGTTTGCGAGCATCCTGACAGGCGAACCAACGCTGAGGAACAACAGAAGCCTCAGAGGAAGATGAGCCACCATGTTGGTTTTTTTTGGATGGGGTTTGTGGGGACCAACGCTCCCCCTGTATCATTGCTGCTCCCTGTGGTCTTTCTGTCACTGTCAAAACTTGTTTACACTCTTCTCTCCCTGCTGTTCCTACTTTCATTCGTTTTTTTTTGATCATTTTTAGTTTTGTCTTTTGTCAAAAACCAGCGTTTTTTCTCCCGTCCACCAACCAGAGAAAGAAACAATTTTTTTTACTTGATATGTACGTTGAAACGCACCATTTAAATGCAGTTGGTTCATATATTTCATGGTGGCGCAACGCACTACTAGAGTGCGCTACTCGTTTCTGAATCCCACTGCCTGCTAAACTATACACATCAGCCGAGGATGCATTCTGTTGGTACGAACTATTTTTACTAGTTGAATAAATCTGCTTGTACGGATGACAGACAAACTTTTTTACGAATCAGCAACACGCAGGGATGTAGAAAGGGTGACGAAACTGAGCAAAACTGTCAAACAACTCTGCTAATAGCTTGTCGAGCGAAAATAAAGACACAACCAGACTTGAATAACGTCTTTTATGTACGATGCAAGAACACCACAGCTCAAAATGTTAACCAAAGTCTTGCTGCCGTTTTGTCGGGGGGTGCAAACACGACATGCTACATCATTATCAGGATAGAATAAGGCTACGCAGAATGGTCCCCTTCCCGGGAATTCAAGTACTCACTCATTTTTGTTTGTCTGTATTAATGCACTTAACTCGCTAACTAACTCATCATACTTTGGGGCTAAATTACTTTAGCTACCTCTTTTTAGCCTAGTTAATTAGGTTTACGGGCAACCAAAGCATGGGACTGGGCAAGCACATTGGAGCTGTCACATGCCCAGTGGGCTAGCTAATGAATTTATGATTTGTCCACCCCTGAAAATAACAGTAAAAAATCAAATGCGACACATTTTTCCTGCAGAAGTTTTCATGAGAGACATGTAACTGGATTTTTCCTATCTTACACTGGGCAGATTTCCATTTAAGGGATTTCATGCAAAAACAAAATATGTTTTAGCACTTTGAAATGTTTTCTAATGTAGGTAATGGAAATGACAATTATCCATAATATTTTACAACAATCGATAAAACATTTTTCCCTTTGACTTTAACATATACATTTTGTGAAATGTTTTTGATAAATTAAATACTGAAATTATATATAAATTCAATGTCATGTGACAGGAATTTCATCACACACCTCACAAACCAACAAAACGCAGAAGCAGGAAAAGCAGGACAGCGGCAGAGCGGGACGGCTGGACTGATGAGGAGACGAGAACAATTCTTAGTTTATTTCCAGCAAAAAACATGGAGTCTGTATTTGATGGGAAACTATGACACTTAAAAGAGCAGTTTTTTGGTGTTTCAAATGATCAGTTATTTAATTTCTGGGTGTTGTTTACTGTAGAGCTTCGCTGAGACAGAAGAATGATAAGAAAATGGCCGATACTAATCAGTGTTGTGTAGATTCTCAGTTAACAATGGAAAAGTCAGGGAAGCAACAAAAGAAAGCATGGACACAATTTGTGAAATACATGAAATCCTTGATGACGATATGTGACAACCTTTTTTCAAAAGCAAAACTTATGTGAGCCATTTTTTTTGCAGGAAATGACAACTTTACGTTCAGCATTTTTATTGAAAAACTCAAATTTAATTAATTTAATTTTAAACACATTTTCATTTCATTTTCTGACACTGTGCACATAAAGTCAATAAAAGTTTAGCGACTGATTTTCTCCTCACTTTTCTTGCAGAAGTATTTAATGTGAGCTTTTGGCTGGCCGTGACTTTTAACTGTCACATTATTGATTGCGCTTCATTAATAGCCCACTGAAAGTCAATCGAGAGCCATGTAACTGGATTTCCCATCATTCCTCAGTGGAGACAGTGTAGTACCTTTTCCCATCACTCATTATCGCATTTTACATTTACATTCATTCATTTATTTGATAGATGCCTTTAACCAAAGCAAGTTCTAACTGAAGCAGGATCCAGTCCGAACACAGAGCCGTTAAAGGAGCCGACAGCGAAACATGAGCTGCAGAACTGTGAGACAGCGGCAGGAAAAAAAGATAAGGATGTAGACAATACCATAGATCAAATAAAGAGATGAGAGGAGAGAAGACTAAATTGAATAAAATAAAATTAAAATTGAATTGAATTGAGACACATCTTAATCAGCTCAGACAAACCACACACACACACACACACTCACACACTCCGTCTAATCACACTCACACACTCTGTCTAATCACACTTCATCTAATCACACTCACTAACTCCATCTAATTATACTCACACACTCCATCTAATCACACACTCCATCTAATCACACACTCCGTCTAATCACACTCAGTCTCCATCTAATCACACACTCCATCTAATCACACTCACACGCCATCTAATCACACACTCCATCTAATCACACTCAGTCTCCATCTAATCACACACTCCATCTAATTATACTCACACACTCCATCTAATCACACACTCCATCTAATCACACTCACACGCCATCTAATCACACACTCCATCTAATCACACTCACATGCCATCTAATCACACACTCCATCTAATCACACTCACACACTCCATCTAATCACACACTCCATCTAATCACACTCACGCCATCTAATCACACTCACACACTCCATCTAATCACAAACTCTGTCTAATTACACTCACAGTCCCACTCTTTTTCTTGGTCACTGTGTTCTTAGTGTTAATGATAATAAAGTCTTTATTATTTTTCTAAAATAGTACTAAATAGTTAAATTGAAGAACACTTGCTAGTGAAAATAATAAACGTGATTGCAGCGTAGTGAAGATTAGTGTTGTTGCACGGCCGGGTGCAAACAAAGACCTTGGGCCTTCCACTGATAAAAAGGAGTGAGGCCTCTCTTTGTTCGGCCTCACCGTGTAGACGGTTGGCCAGGAGAGAGTGATCATCTCTTTGTCCGGCCTCGGGAATCCAGGAGAGAGAGAATCATAGGTGTTGCTCCTCTTTTATGTGTCACCGGTATGACCTGTCCGTAACCCGATCTGGTTTACTGTGTGAGTACAGTAGCAGATGGGAGCCCCCTTCTGCTACTGTACTCTGTATGCATGGTTCGTTGCATACAATACTGTACTCTGTACTCTGTATGCAAGGTTCGTTGCCCTCCTCCACTGCAGTTGGGGTGGACAGACCAGAGCAGAGATTGAATGCATTGAATGACAGAGGGACCCTCATCAGAGCATTCAAATGGAGCTTTCAAATAGATTTTGAAAAAGTGCCTCATCTGAGGCTGATCTGCACAAATGCCAAGCACCTCGGCATCTCAAAACCCCCTTCATCCCCTCCTCATCCTCACAGACAGGCCTCGTCTTGAAGGCTTTCAGTCTTTCTCTTTTATATATTTACTTTTTTTTTCTTTGTGGCTGTCTCAGTCTCTCTTCATTGCTCATCACAGATTCACATTCAAAAGGGAAGATCACTCTCACTCTCTCTCTCCATTGTCAAAAGAAAAGAAGACCCATCTGTTACTTTTCAGATCTTCTGGTCCAGGCAGGTGTCTGTCACCTTAACCTGTCAACTTGACACTGAATCAGCTGTATTTTTCCTACATGCTGAGAGAGAGAGAGACAGAGAGAGAGAGAGAGAGAGAGAGAGAAAGAAAGAAAGAAATGGACTGCTGGATAGAGCCTCAATCCTGAACTAATGTGATTCAGGGTTTTGTTTGTTTGAATCTGCCACTCAGCTTCAACATAGAGATGAACCTTTAGCAAAGACAAACACACATTGTCTCTACACACTTTAAAGGTGCAGTTTCTAATATTTAAAAACATTTCTAGACCTGTAATGATCATAAAATTTCAAAGATGCTTTCGAAAAACTGCATTGGTAATATTGACAGGCATTGGATCTGGCTAGTTTCTTAATTTTAGGTTTATTTCAGTTTTTCTAGTCTGGTAATTAGCTCCACCACCAGCTGAAACAGAGCTACTCAGCTCTGCCTCTTTACCTTAAAACACAACTTACAAAGCATATGCAGTTGCTACAGATGTGGTCAACAGAGGGAAAGGTTAGTTTTCATTGCTATTTTCATTGAGTCACCTTGCAAGTAGAAGAGGCTTTAGACATTACAAAACATGAGAAATGGGTTGTTGTCCTGAAATCTGTCCTGAATTCTCAGTGGAGGTCAATAAGTAATTAAACAAGAGATAAAGTAGCGATGACTTTGTAACACACAGCAGTAAGACACTACCAATACATGTATGTTTAGAACAAGTGCACTTGGTCAGATGGTGCATTTCTGTTTTAGATGTGACACACCTCATGGACATGATAGCTCACTGAATCACTCACTAATTGACTCACTCATTCATTGACTCACTCACTAACTCACTGACTCAATATTGACAAATACTCACTGAGTCACTGACTCACTCACTCACTCACTCACCAACTCATTTACTGACTCACTCACTCACTGACTAACTCACTCACTCACAATCACTTTCTCACTCACTGAATCACTTACTCACTCACTGAATCACTAAATCACTCACTCACCCACTGACTCACTCACTGACTCATTAACTCACTGACTCACTGACTCACCGACTCACTCACCGACTCACTCAATCATTCACTCACTGACTCACTTACTCATCATTCACTCACTCACTCAACGACTCACTCATTCATTTACTCACTCATTTACCATTGACTCACTCCCTCACGTTTAACAAGCTGAAGATTCTCCACAATTGTAAGCGAGGAAACCAGCAGGATCTCACAAATGCACCAATACCTACAATCTCGGCCATGGCAAAACAGGCCTGCAGGGAAACAGACATGAAGCCACACCAGCAGGATCTCATTAATGCACCAATACCTACAATCTCGGCCATGGCAAAACACCAGGCCTGCAGGGAACACTGGAGCTTCACATCCATGTCACTGTGGGTCCTTGATTAACGCTTACATGAGGTGATGTGGCCTTCCTATAGGTGTAATACTGTTGTTTAATAGGAGTGTGCTGAACACAAACAGTCTTTGTGAGGAATGAGGAAAAGTATAGCTCTATAAACCCACATTCCTGTTTTTTCTCCAGTGTTAAACTCCTGGATGGGTTTGGGATGGAGTCGGAGCCTGTGTCACAGGCAACAGTTTAATTACAATTTAATTACAATTAAGAGACATGGAACTTCCTCACTTCAGCTGCACAGGTTCTCCCACTGGAGCCAGACAGAGAAAGAGTGGATTAGTTTATATTTTTCTTTTATTATAAAGCATAAGACTAGAATACAGTGAAATATTTATTACTGTCTGCGCATTTGTTTTGCCTCCCTGGATCCAATGTGCTGTTTGCAGGTGAACTCATTGCTTTTTAACGTGGATGATCTCAGTATAGGATCGTTTCCGTGAGGAGTCTCTCCCTTTCTCTGCATGGCTACGCTGTAATTACAGCTTTTTTCTGGAAGACTCCAAATTTGTGTTCCAATGCAGGAGACTCAATAGCAGGTCTCTTTCTGCTTTCAGAGAGAGAGACAGAAAGCGAGAGATAACGATGACTGAGGCACAGAGAAAGAGAAAAAAGGGAAGTGATAGACAATGAGACAAGAACAAAAGAGAGAAAGGGAGAGCGAATACAAGATGTGGAGACAGATTAGCTCTGCTTGATAAGAGAGACTGAGGTGAGAGCCGAACTGAGTTTTCGGTGAGTTCAGCCTAATGAACCCTAATGAAAAATACTTTAAAATCCTACTCCATCCGGAGCCCGTATGTTCCATACCGCAGTGACTGCACCGTGTGCACAGAGAAGCTATAACAGTTCACCTGCTTCAGGACAAGACCTTTTACAAAAAACACTGAAATCTCGCTACAGCAGTGACTTCAGTGCAGACGTGTAGCCAAGCTTAATGAGTCGTGATCAACACTGTCTCAGAGTGCCCAAAAGGTGTGAGCTCCTGATTTACTGAAACACATGATACCAAAACGAAGGAAACCGATCCAAAAACACGTGAGTGGTGTTATAGCGAAGTGACTGACCTGGTCCCTGCTGCAGCACCATGTCTGATAGATCCTGTAGGTGGATGAAGAGCACCAAACCTCCAGCCCCGAACAGCAGCACGAACCAGAAGGAGCAGGACAACCTCAGCCGTGACCCCCGTGACCTCCGCCTCCCTCTCACAGCCTCCAGAACTTTACAGTCCTCCCACAGCATCTCACTACACACTGAGAGAGAGAGAGAGAGAGAGAGAGAGACAGAGGGAGAAAAAGAGGGGGGTAGAATGAGAGAAGGAAAGAAACATATGATGATGTTGAGCATGATGTTGAAACAAAATCTCATCTGATGGTGAGGTCTTAAGGCATTTTAAATTCAAGAACATATTAAACAAACTGGGAGTTAAAGTCATTATTATTAGTAATAATAATAATCATATTAGTATTGGTTGGTGTTAAAGTTTTTATTATTATTTTTATGTAGTAAAAATTTTAGCGTAGTTACACAAAGTTTCCAGAGAAAGAACGTTTCGGACAAAAGTCCTTCATCGGCTGTGCAAGCAAATGGTTCAACCATTTCGATTATATCAACTCGTTTCGCTTCCTACAGCTTCGGAAAGCACTTTGCTTGCACAGCTGATGAAGGACTTGTCTGAAACGTCCTGTTTCTCTGGAATCTATTTGATCTTTTTCCACAATAAAAGCTGTTTCTCACCATGACAGAGAGACAAACAGCCTTATTCATCTCTATATTTGTTCAAGAGAAAAACCTTTAACACGCCAGTCATTGCATAAGAACCTCAGAATCAGCAGTATTGTTTCATACATCTCGTTTTACAGAACAATTTCATCTCCCTTTAACCTTCCGTGTAAAAAGAAAAAAGGAAACTGAAGGAAATCGAGTCGTTCCATTACTTCCTGCTGCACTGTGATTTTGCTAATCTGCCACATGCTTGAGCATGAATGATTATTGACGCAGAGGCGTGCAATATGGACATTAGGGAGCAGCCGGTCAATCAGCTAGCAGCCTGCAGGGAGTTTGATGGACAAACGGCTCGTTAATCAAAACAGTTCAGAGCTAATTGTCTTTATTTCACTGTCGCCTCTGACTTGAGATCAGATTAACACATGGACTGAGCCGTTAGAGATTAGAGACTATAATCAGACTGAGTGGTGCTGTGTGTGTGTGTGTGTACTTAAGTGTGTATGTAGTGAGTGTAATCATCTGAATGAGTGAGAAGTGTTATAGATCACAGCACTTCATGTGCACTTCCTTTACGCGTGTGTTTTTCTCTCATTCACTCAAAAATAAACATTCTCACAGCTTCTGAACTCTCCTGTAATTATTGACCTCTTCCTGGCCGCAAATCCTTCCTTTCTCACACACACACACACACACACACACACAAAACACAATCTTCAGAGAGTGTGTGTTTCATACGGAGGCTCTGCTTACACAGTCAATGTGAAATAAATCTGTCCATGTAGGTTTCAACATGTTATTGACACGTAATCATTAGCTGACAGTCCATGTGAGTGTGTTTACAATCAGAAATGAAAGGTCTGAGGGATGAGGCTGAAAACACACACAGCGGACATGGAAAAACAGAATATTACTGCCTAATGATATGACATTTAGGTTTGATTATCATGAATTTTCTGTGCAGTAATGATATTAGTTTTGTATGTTAGCATCTACATTGCATTTGCTTTAAGTCAGTGGCCTCTTTATTAATTCACCTTACACGCTTAGACATTTGCAGATCAGATGTCTGCAAATTAGAACACACTTTTATTGATCACATTTGTATTTGAAAGACAGAAACACACGCTTCCCCGGATTTCACTGCACTGACGCTGTTTGTCCGGCTGATTGAGCGTCTATCAATCAAGTCCATAAATATTACAGCGTTCTGTCTGTAGGATCTGTGAGATAGATAGATAGATAGATAGATAGATCTAGATAGACAGACAGACAGACAGACAGATGAGGTCTCATTTCTCAGGAATATTAATCAGAAGCTGCTGAAGAGATTTGTGGTTGCCAAGGTATTAGCTTTAAGACATAGAAACAGAAACACACACACATACACACACACGCACACCCACACACAGCACTGGCTTTATGCAGAAATGTGTTCTCTTCATTTTACTAAAAGTAGAACAATAAAAAATGCTCGGCTCAGTTTCTCTCATGAATGTAAAAAAAATCCTATATTACATATTAAATATATCATAGAGGTGATGTTCAGGTCATGAACATAGGTGAAATAAAAGTGCTATAATAAAAATTGTTTGTACACAAAAATCAGACACAAAAAGGTGATGCTGGTGTCATGTTCCCTCCATCTCTTATTTTTACTCTCACATGTGCACACAATGAAGCTTCCACTAAAGCTGGCGGTATACGACAAAAGAACTAGACGAAAAAGAACCTCTGCCAAACCCTCAGTCGTCGGCATACTCAAAAAGAACTCGGTGTATGTCTTTCTAGGACACTCTGCACCAGAATGATTTTGAGGGGGCTGCGAGCCGATCTGATGTATTGCGGTGTTGCCAGGTCCGAAGTTTTGCCACTGACTACTTTTGAATCGCTGCTGCGGGTTTTATCCGCCTGCGTTTCACGCAACCTTTGTTCCTATTCTTTGTACATTAGCTCTGTACACTACTGTATGAGTGTATTATGTTGTGCATTGGTCTTCTCATTGTCATAGCTATTCTTTAGTTATGACAATATCTGTAAAAATATGAGACCATTTTTAGGACCTTGGTGAAAGAACTATTTAGAAAAAACTGAAACGGAATTTTATGACGTTACTTGTAAATATTACAATGCATTTTACAATCGTAGCCATGCTGTTAGTTTTTGAAATCAGTGGTTTTTGAAAAGGCCATATTTTGAGTATTTGGCGCACCTGGCATCCCTGTTAAACATAGAACAAATATAGAACAGCAGTGGCAGCAGTTACAGAGGCACAAATGCGGCAGAGAGAGATGTTGGCTGTAGTGTTGGTTTATTTAGCAAAGAAAAAACGCATAAGAGATGGAGAAGGAGATAGTATGTGATTGGGGTTTTCCCTCGAACATGTTCTGCCTGCAGCTTCCACAACCGCAAGCAAATGCGCAAACAGAAAACCTGGAAATGAAACTGCCCCGCCATGCAGTGACAAAAGTGACCATGTGATATTTGGGCCAATCAAAGACAGAGGAAGTTCTCAGAACAAAAGACGTGGTGGTAAGGAGTTATGTTTGGAAGTTCGTGCACAACCGCATGGTTTTTGTTGTTTCCAGTTTGAAGTATGCCACCAGGTTAAGGGTCTCACCACCACCGGAACACCAGCAAAAGAATATCAGCACCACAGACAGGGACACACCCAGCACCTGGGACAACGACCAAAACATCAACATGTGCAGTGTGTCGCAATCCAATGCCACACACTTTCGCTTTTCACAATGACCGTAAACATTTTTTCCCGTTTAGTGCTCAGCTGCCTACACTGGTTTGTGTGTTTTGTGGTCAACTGCATCACAACACAATTTCTATCAGCAGGATCCCTGAGCATGGGACTGTATTGTTTATCGATTTTGAAATTATAAGGTTCTATCTGACCTTCTGTGCTTTTTAAGATATTAAGACAAGTTTTGACCCTTAATAAGGTCAAAGCAGATACAACATTTTACCTTCAGATTAAAAAAAACAAAAAAACTTTTAAGCAATATTTTGGTGTAAAATGTCTTGTTCATGTAAATAATTTATTATATATTTATAAATATTTATAACATTAAGTCATCTTTGCCAAAAAAAACCTCAGATAGTACTGTATAATTCTATATAGAACAACATGGCTTTTTACCTAGGACCTATCACAAATAAGGTGCGGGAGGTAACTCTCAAAATTCTGCATAAATTATATCCAGTTAATTCAAATCCTGTCGTACGTAAAAAGAAAATGAATACCTTATGCTCTTTCTGTTGTAACTTTGAAGGATCTATCATTCATTTGTTTTGGAAGTGTACATACAGCTATATTTTTTGGACTGACTTAAATAATTATATAAATAAAAAATATTGATTTCATTTCAAGTTAAAAATTGAATATGTTCTCTTTGGAATTTCCAAAAGTAACAAATTAGGCTCAAGTGAAGCTTATATTATCAACCCTCTCTTAATATTATCAAAGTATCATATTCATCCTAGCAAAAGTTTGCCAATCAAAATTCAACAAGCTTTGTTGTGTTTTAGCATTTTTAGTATTTAGAAAATCTCAAGGCCGAAAAAAGACGATAACTTCGTGCAATGAATACAGTATTTCTTAATGATTTTGTCATTTTAATTATTGTTTTTATTTGTTATATTTATGCACTTATTATTTATTAATATTTTAATTTTAATTTTAATTGAATTTGAACTAAGCCCTCACGCACTCTGTTCATATGCCAATGTAATGCAGTACGGCACTGTCAGAAGTGTCATGTAATATTCATGTACTTGTAATTGTTCCT
>JAOUQW010029838.1:0-22477 GCA_028565825.1 Olivaichthys viedmensis | reverse complement strand
ACAAGCATAATACTAAAATCAGACAGCTTAGCATTATCATTATTTGTAATGTTTTAAATCTGTTATATCTGTCCGAGACATCAGCAGTTCAGGAAAATAGATAATTAACACTTTTGACTACAGACCTTATTTCACAAGAGATATGCTTGTTTATGATTTTGGAAACATGAGTAGTACCCTGCAGTGACCGATTTGAGTGAGGTTGCATAGGGTGCTAGTAGGTCCCTAGATTGACATGCCATTCAAGTTTCGTGACTACAGCTCAATTGGAACCTGGTCAAATGCCTGCTGCAAGCTGATTCTCCAATGGCGGCGATGTTTTTTATAGTCATTAAGTCATCATCACTAATCCACTAACAGATTACCATAAATGTGTAGAATACCTAAATTCAGCTTGATCAGACTTACAGTTCCTGATTAACTGTTAATTAAGACTAACCCCGCCCCTATTGATGACCATGCCCCAAGCTTTGCAGATGTACCCAGAATCTTGTCTAGAACATGCCTTTGAAGTTTCATAAGAATCAGTGACAGCATTCATGAGTCACAGCTGTTTGAGTAATCCAAGCTCCGCCTGAAAGAATTGATTAGCATTTGGCGACCATCTTGTTTCCAAATGTCTACATGTTTTTGATAATTATTGAACATCAGACTACACTGAGTATTTTTGACACCACGTTTGTGAAGATAGGCCTAAAATCCTCAGACAAGTTCACAGAAGTAGGTTTGCATATTATGCAAATTACCTTACCTTTGAGTGGGCGGACCTAAATTGTGAAAAAGGCAAGTTTTTAAGGAATCAGCCGAAGTAAGACTTTTGACTATAGACCTCATTTCACAAGAGATATGCTTGTTTTTAATTTTGGAAACATGAGTAGCGCCCCCCAATGGCCAATTCGAGTGAGGTTGCATAGGGCACTAGTAGGTCCCTATGTTAACATTCCATTCAAGTTTCGTGACAATAGCTCAATTGTAACCCTGTCAAATGCCTGGTGCAAGATAATTGGCCGATGGCAGCCATGTTTTTTTTTTTTTTTTAAGTATTCATGTTATCCTTAGAGATACACTTCCAGATTAAGACAAAAATGCAGCTCAATCGGACTTACGGTTCATTAGAAACAGCTAATTGAGATTAACCCCGCCCCCTATACATGTCCACTCCCCAAACTTTGCTTACGTCCTCAGAATCTTGTCAAGAACAGGGCTTTGATTTCATAAGAATCCATGCAAGCCTTCAAGAGTCACAGCTGTTTGAATAAACCAAGCTCCGCCTGAAAGGATTGATTGGCATTGGCGGTCATATTGTTTACAAATTTCAATATTTTTTTTTAATAATTATTGAGGTTCACACTCTGCTGAGTATTTTGACACCAAGGTGAAGATGCAGCAAAAATCCAGGGACTAGTTCGCTAAAGTAGGTTTTGCACATTATGCAAATTAGCAAAAAATCTAAGTGGGTGGAGCTTAATGGTTCTTGAAGCTTTTTGGTTTGAGCCAAGGAACAAGTAGAAAAAAGAGTTTTGTCTGTAGGCTATACTAGTCATGAGATATGGGCCAGAAGAAGAAGAAGAAGAAGAAGAAAAAGAATCCTAACAAATACAATATGGTTCCCAGCACCTAGTGCTTGGACCCCTAATAATAATAATAATAATAAATAATATAGCCGCAAGCAGCAATAAGCAGGGTACAAGCGTTTTCGCAAATAGTTCCCCCAATGGCCAGCTCTTGACACATTACAACAATACAGAGACCATAGATGAACATACTGTTCAATCCTAACTCTGTCAAATGCCTGCTGAAAGCTGATTGGCAAGTGGCTGCAATCTTTTTTGAAGTAATCATGTCAGAGGTACACTTACAGGTCAGGACAAACAGGTTCCTGAGAAACAGCTATTTGTTTAACTACACCCCCTATCGTTGACCACGCCCCAAAATGGGCACACGTCCCCATAATCTTGTCTAGAACAGGGCTTTCAAGTTTTGTGAGAATCCATGAACGCATTCATGAGTTACAGCAGTTTCAGTAACTCGAGCTCTGCCCGACAGGATTGATTGGCGTTGGCGGCCATCTTGTTTCCAAATGTCTACATGTTTTTGATAATTATTGAATTTCAGACTCTACTGAGTATTTTGACACCAAGTTTGTGAAGATATGCCAAAAATCCTAGGACTAGTTAGTAAAAGTAAATTTGACTTATTATGCAAATTACCTTACATTTGAGTGGGCGGAGCTAAATGGTGCAAAAGGCAAGTTTTTATTGCTTGAGCCAAGGAATCAGCCGAAGTAAGACTTTTGACGACTATAGACCTCTTTTCACAAGAGATATGCTTGTTTATAATTTCGGAGAGAGATTAAGAAAAGTTTTCGAAGAGTAGGGCCCCACAGTGGCCAATTTGAGTGAGTTTGCATAGGGTGCATAGGGGTACATCCCTATATTAACATTCCATTCAAGTTTTGTGACGAAAGCTCAATTGTAACCCCGTCAAATGCCTGGTGCAAGCTAATTGGCCGATGGCAGCCATGTTTTTTTAAAGTATTCATGTCATCCTTAGAGATACACCTCCAGTGTAATACAGTTTCTATCCCATTGTAATTGAAACACAGCACCCCCTCCTAAATCATGTTCCCGATTACCTATGGAGTAGGGACAAATATGATTTTGGTAAAATTGCCCATATGGAACCCTTAGGTGGTCATTCCCAAGTCTTCACACCGTCCTAGCCAGGCCCAGTTTCAAATAAAGTGCACTACTTAGGACATGAGCTCTCTTAAGACGGTCGCACCCTAGGTATTAACAGACGTACATCTATCTTGTCCTTGCCAAAACCACAGACTAAACAACAAATTATGACTCTATAGGGAGTGACTGGCTACTGCTGGCCGTGGATCATGGACTATGCCTCTGTAGTTCAGCCATTACAGGACATAACCCATGGCCACAAACTAAAAATGACTGACATGGACAGACGAGGCCCACAAGGCTTTCTATAACATCAAGCATCTTTTGTCATCTGCTCCATGCCTAGGTCTCTCTGATCATGATAAACCCGTCCACCTTTTTGTGGACAAGCGTGTAGGTTTTATGACTGCTGTATTGACACAAAAACATGGTGAAAAATACCGCCCAGTGGCATATTATTCCAAACACCTTGACTCTGTTACCAGAGGGCACGTGGGGTGTTTAAGGGCTATCGCACAGCTGTAGTCGAATCCATATGCAAACCTAGGCCTGATTTGAAAGATGAACCTATCATTAACTGTGATTTGGTCTACTATGTAGACGGCTCAGCTCAGCGCTCTCAAGAAGGCATCCCTTTAGTGTGATACGCTGTGGTTTCGGATACTAATTGTGTAGAAAGTGGTTCCCTGCCCTCGCATCTCTCTGCCCATTTGGCAAACAACAGGTCCGTTACTATTTTTCTATGGTGAGAGAAAGACAAGAAAGATTTCAGAAAATTACTTTTAGGTAGTTGAGATAGAATCTCAAAAGGAAGGAATGTGATGGAAGGAATGTGATGGTAATTTTTAGTTAAGAACGTTAAGGTCACTTTAGAACATGATTTACAGCCTAAACAGGCTTATGTATGTGTGTGATAATCTGTTTTTGCCTGTCCTGTTGTGAACATAAACATTCTCTGTGGATGGGTCCCAATGACAAACCTGTCCTACCCCGATCATGTTTTCCCTACATTGCTAAATTGTCACATGGTCAGGACCATGTGTCAAAAGTGGGGGTGGTGGAAAGTGTAAATAAAGTGTAAATAAACTTTGGTATGCTCCAGGGTTTACTGTTTATGCTGAACCTTTTCTACGCAAAATGTGTCATCTGCATGGGTAATAATGTTGGAAGAGGCATCCCCATGTCCCTGTCCATACACACAGCCAGAAGCACCATTTTCCCATGTAATGATGGATTTCATAGAACTAACTCCATGCCAAGTGTACAAATATTGTCTGGTTATAATTGACATGTTCTCTAAATGGGTGGAGGCGTTTCCCTGCCGAAGAAGCACCACACAAGCGATGGCAAAGTGCCTGGCTCGTGAAGTCAATCCCCGCTGGGGAGTAATGGGAAAACTGTCCTGGTGATGGCACCTGGGAACCGGGACTAATGACCCGATGCTAGTGCCCATCCCCCTAAACAGAGGGGACTAAAAATAAATAAAATACAACTGGAACAATATGGGTTCCGTGTGCGATAATGGTACTAACTTATACTGGTGGGAAGGGAATATCCAGAAATGTATAATATATTGGACTTTGGCAAGTCTAAAATAAATCGGTATGCTCTTCTCCGAGGGTTTAACACCATAAGTACAAGTACTGTAACATATTACAAAGAATTAGATGTTATAACCCATCAGGTTCAGCTCCTCGCAGTACAGACCAATTGCTCCAGTGACTCTTTTGATACCACGCGTGCCCCCGATCCAACCCAGGTTGTGGGCTTACGTTGCTACACCTTCGTTAAACAGGTCCCTTGGATGAATACCATCCAAATGATTAAACTAAGCTGTAACGTGGTAAACTGTAGTCTCTCCTTTAAACATACAGCGCATGCGAACTGTTCTCATGTGCCAAACGGTGGTCACAAGACCCCTGTCCGAGTTATCCGATGTTCCCTTTTGCTTTCAGAACACAAAATGCAAGTAACTGTAGTACTCTAACCCCAATGGCCGAGTTCCCAAACAACCCCGACCCCTTGCCCGAAAACGTATATATGCTAAATGGCGTACTCCCAGTTATCTCCTGATCTCTGTGGCAACTGCTATCTGGCCCATTTAGTACCACTCATTCGCCATGCCATCCCTAACGAAGTACATCACTTGTCCAATAATGTCTAAGTTTGGGCAAATAATGGGCTATTTAATCCCTGGATATAGAGTATAAAATACTCAGGAAGAATTACAGAGCTTAATGAACGTGGTAGAGACCCACATGAACAAATCCTTGGCTGCCATCTCCTCAATATCAGTCAAAGTAGGACAGATTAAACGGGTGGCCCTACAAAACCGTATGGCTTTAGATCTATTACGAGCTGAGCAAGGAGGAGTCTGTACTGTGATAGGATCTGAATGTTGTGCCTACGTCTCCGTCTCAACCGCAGCAGTGTCCGACTTAAGAGAGAGCACTAACAAAGGGATAACTGAACTGCATAAAATGCATGGTTGGGACATGTCTAGATGACTCACATCAATATTTAGGTCATGGGGGGGCGGGTATTATGAAATTTTTGTTACCAGTGATTGGATGTTTTCTGTTTATGATGTTTGTATTAATGTGTGCATGTGTCTGTGTTAAAAGAATGATCAGTAGGATCACGGCAGAGGCCATTCCTCAAATTGCCTCAGTAATCGCTGATCAGGTAAGGAGAGATCTGTCTGGAAACCGTGCTAGCATAATGGAGACAGATATCGATGACCCTGACCCATTCCCCTACCCAGGGGACTATGATCCTCCATCAGATTGTGAAATAGGCAGAGAAAGCCTAGTCTCAATGTCAACCCTCCCCAAGTCCTCTGGTTTAGAATGAAAAAGAATGTAAGGGATAGATGATGGTCAAGTTCAGTGGCTCTTCTGCAGTCCCCTGCCTGGTGAGGGAAAGACAAAAAAGACTTCAGAAAATTACCTTGAGGCAGTTGAGAGAATCTCAAAAGGAAGGAATGTGATGGTAATTTTTAGTTACGACCCTTAAGGCCACTTTAGAGCATGATTTACAGCCTAAACAGGTTTATGTATGTGTGTGATAATCTTTTTTTGCCCGTCCTGTTATGAAAGAACTAAATGTTACAGAACCTCATACAGGTGAAGTGTTTCTCTTCTTCAACTGATATGTTTAACCATAACAACTTGTTTGCGTGACAGAGAGCGTCTGAACCATCGCCCCAGCTCGATGCTGAGACAATCAAAAAACAGTCAAAATAAAGAGGAGTAGAAACTGCGACAATCATCAGTTTGGGCTGCTCCGAGGAGCGGTTTCAGCCGGTAGTGGGTCACGCACTCTCAGTTCTGCGAAAACCTTGAGCCATTGTGATATAAACACACTGTACTTTCTGTTTCGGAGAGACACACTGGGTAGTGCTCTCCATACTGCAGTATCTAATAAATCTTTTGAGTGAATTAATAATGCTCTTGCATTCCACGACAAGTTTAACAATATTATTCTGTACATCACTGGGAGTTTGGCTGCTTGAGATTGTAAGGGGGAAGAAGGGGTAGTTCAACATCATCAAATCACGAATGTAATTCTAATTAGTGGCGTTTGCATTGCTCACTGTAACATTTAAGGCCTTTGAGGTGCTTGGCAAGCATGGCCCGTGTCTGGTGTCATATCGGTGTGAATTTGGATTGGGTGAGGATTGGGTCTGTTCCAGGTTGTTAGGAAACCTGAAAACAAAAGTTAAATATCATGAAACATATTGTGAAAATGTCTTCAAGTATCTTGATATTATATTTCTGGCAAGCTTTTTGTGCCATTAATCTTGCTTGCCGACAGTCAAATCCTTCATCTAAGTGTTCTTACTGTACATACCCACATTGTTGCCAGATTACAGAGCGTTTAATCAAATTTGGATGTGAAACAACAGATTTAAGTTTGTCAATATAAATCAGGCTGATTTTGTTAATCATTTGTGAAGTAGAGACTTACAGAGAAAGAACTCAGTCACAAACTTCCAACTCTCAGATCGGTGTTGATTGCCTGGAGAAGGGAGGGGGCGGCAGTCTTGTTATTAAAGGAATTCAAGCAAACCTTAGTGAATAGTGGATATTTTTATACCACTGCACTGTTCTGGCAAGAAAGTAACAAATGGCTGCTGCTTGCATGCCACAATTACTGTGCGCCAAAGCTTCCTGTCTGAGAGAAGTAACGGGGCTTTGTAAAACAAAGGAAATTGAATGTCGACACAAAAAACTCAGTTCACCATGACATTTCATTAATGAGAGAGAGAGAGAGAGAGAGAGAGAGAGAGAGAGCAAGACTAATCAAAAGTTTAGTCCAGCACTGGATCTGGCCTCTGTATTTTGCATGGTCTTCCTTGAAAATTAAAATGTTTTAAGTGTCATTCTCGCTCAACTGCTTAAATTTTGTGACCTCTCATGTCTGGTTATCCAGATGCAGGGTTTTTGTGACAGCAGACTGTTGGAGTACATCTGGAAGCCAGACTTTGTTGCAGACAGGAGGTCAATCCAATGCTGCAGCCAAAAAAAAAGATCAAAATGCTTGTGGGTTCTGCCAATAAAATTAGATTTAGTTTGCATTCTTTACTTATCACACTCCTTTGAAACAAATCACCAGTGACACCAAGATATTTTGGTCCTTAAAAGCTGCATTGTACTTGAAGATCAAAGCCATCTTTGCTCTGTGTTCTTTAAACGATGTAGGTAGAGCAAAGAGTTTTGGCTTTGTTTCGGATCAGTAGTGACACTCTCAGTGTGATTCACTCTCAAAATACCAGTGTTGTGGGTAAGAAAGATAATCCTTCTCAATAGAACTGACAGTTTGATAACCGCACTAATGTAAAGGCCAACCAGTTGAAACAGACAAGCAGTGAATGCACTGCCTCTTTCTCTTAGTTATGCTCCTGCTGATGTGCACCAAGCACGCTCACCACAAATGATGCATTATTTGCTTTTGCCTGAGGAGAACAGTGGGTGCAAGCTACATTGTGACTTAAAGTTGGGTGTGATTAACTATGGATAACTTTGGTTTGATTTAAAATGATTAGAAATGATTTACCCTCACTAACCCAACTAACTAAGTATTCAGGCAAGCGCATACCTCACCTCATAGTTCTTTCAGAACTGGCAGATATTTTTAGCCTTGTCACAGAAATTGTTGCTACGCATTTCCTCCAAGGAAGGTGACATTCATGTACCTTAGACTTCCCCACTAACCATAGATGTGATGCTTAGAGGAAAAAAAATCAGTTTCACCAAGTAACTCGTTTGGAAAAGATGTGATGCAATGTTCCTTAGTGAAAGAAAGGCATTTGAAATAAAATGTACATGACAAAAAGTCCTCGACACTAAACCAAAAATGTGATGAAATATATTACATGGTAATAGAATAGGAGTTACAATTGAGAACTAGTAGTGCTTGATTGCCTGAGAAATGGGAATACTGGAAACTGCCATTACTAACAATTCCCTAACAACAAAATCTTAGTTGTGCTTAAATGTCTTGGTTATTTATGCCATCTCTTGTCCCCCATTGAAAATAAAATATGAGCTAAAAATAGAGTGTTTCTATTTTAAAGTATGATGAAATGCCCAAGGCCATCATTTAAGAACACTCCGTGGCATGGAAGTGGTATAAACTCATATACCAACACTGTCATATATCAGAATATAAATATTAAAGGATGGGGATTTAAGGGGAATAGTGTGTTGAACAGCTAAAAATTATGATAATAGATGAAAGTACTTATTTGTTATACATTTTTGGCATTTATTTGACAAGTAAAAATGTTGATGTCAGATCAATTATAGGGAAATTAGAACATAATGATTCATGGCATTCAAAAAGTAATGGTCTGTATCATCAACACTAAGATAAGCGATATTTCCAGTATATTGTCCAATCCACAAGTAGTATTTGCTTGTTTCAGGCATGTGTGTCATGTAAATGTAAGGAAGTCTCCAACAAAGTTTTCAAGTTTCACATTTAGATGAGACTGGATTCTCTGGCTATTCAATACCTAAGTGATCTGCTTATTTACACAAACTGGGTAAATCAAGTCTAGCCAGCTGAGCTGAACAGTTTCAGCCATATTATCAGAGGGTATGCAGAAAATAGAGTCACTTGCTGATCCTTACAGTTTAGAGGCCATTGTTAGTCGTGAGATGAAGCTCCATTATCTTTCAGTAAACACTGCTGTGCAAATAACTGACACTGAATATTACTACAACCAATTAAACACCAGTATTAAGGCGATAACTGACTTTGAGCTACTAGCAGATAGTGTTTGTTTTTCCTTCCTCTCTGGGTTCTTCTCTTTTTCAATGAAACTGAGGTGAGACCGAGAACTGCCTGGTTTGAAATGCATCAGGTCATGAGCATTTGTTTATGTTCTTTTAAACAGTGTTACATGCAGGGCTTACTATGTCAAAAAATGTCAGTGTTATTTTCATAATGTTTTCTGTGAAATGCTATCTGTTTCATGTGAAATGGAATGGTAGAAGCCTGAGAAGAGAAATAATATTGGGAAGAGTGTTGTCTTAAATGCCAGTAGAAACAACAGCCTCTGCCGGGGAGAAGAGATAGATGGAGATCTACACCTGCCACAAATGCTGTGTGTAACAGAAAACCCATCAGTGATCTCCTCTTCATGCACATAAACATGCAGTTTGTACTCTGTTGCGGTAGCACAGACCTGCTATCTAATTTGTCTGAACTATTCAGTATGTTCTTGCAGAATACATCATCATACGCATCCTATAAAGTGTGTTCAATTCAATCTCCTGTCAGTTTTCTGACTACTAAAGATGTCATGAATCTCAGAATGAAAGAATTAATGGCTCTAAACTGCAAAAGTCTTATGACTCTGTGTGGACAGATTTCAGTGGGAATAGCGCCCAAGGTACAGCTGTGGCATCAGTTGAGTCAGCTTGTCCAAAGATTGTGGAGAAAGCCTTATGACTCAATGTGCACAAGTCTTCAGTGGAGATCGCGCTAAAGGTCCAGAAGTTCTCATGTGTTTTACAATAGAGACTGACTGAGATTAACATGGGGTCAGCCAGAGTTAGAGTCAAAAACATGACTCTGAAGTTGATGATCGGAGATCCAAGTGGATGGAAGTCCAATTCCCAACTCACAGATGCATGTGAGCTTCTTAGATTTATACTGTTGAGTGATAAGGAGTGTTGACCTAGTTGTTTAGCTCCTTGTGTATTTCAGGAAAACGAAAGGATTACACATTCATTAAATATGCAATTATCATTATCATAAAATGATATATTATATGACATAATTTGCAATGAGAGTCTTGTGAAGTTTCCAGGTCCAGATGTGTGAAGGAAAGTGTCTTTTGGGTATTCATCTATTTGAATCTATTGCCTTGTGATAAAACTCTTTCAGTCCTTCGCCAACTCTATGGATTTCTCAGCCAGCTTTATCTTAATTGCACCAGATGCGTGACCTGGCTGAGTGACCTGGCTGGATGATCTGGTACTTTAGGGTGGTTTATGGCCATACCAGGTATCTGGTAGGAAAAAAGTGGAGTTTGTATAAACAAGAAGTATCTTTTACTCTTTGAGTACCTCCTGACCCCGTTTCCATCTTTCTTGGTGTGCTTTATGGCTGTGTTAAAGGCATGCCTGAGGGGCTGTAGCACTCGCAAAGTTCCTACAACATGCTTTGAGCCAGGAGAAGATTAAAAACTCTGTCCACTAGGGGGCAGGTCAGAGCCGAAACAGACTTCACCAGCACCGGAATACCTTCTTCAACCACATCCTCTGATTTTGATCTGTTGTTTCTTCATTGTATTTCTTCTGTATTCAGTCTTTTTCTGACGTCACACATGTTGCTGCACTATACTGCCCCCGCCGTTTACACTGGTATTGCACCACACTTACGTTACGTACCTTTTTAGGGACGTGCGCAATCAATGTGCCAAATGAATGGGCAGCAGCCATTTTGCATATGCATACGCGTAGTTAATAGCAAGTATAACCACGGCCTAAGTCTGTGTAGTCCTCAGTTGTAACAGCCATTTAGAACATAATCCAATCAGTGTGATTGAAACAGTCCTTTAATGCTGAAACCGCACTTTCTGGCCACATCTTGATTACTTTTGTGACTGACTTTTTGCCTTTCAGGGCTGGGTGATGTGTTGTGATGGATTAACAACACAGAGATGTGGTTGTTAATCCATCAGTGACCATGGCAGAAGCAAGAGAAAACTTTTTATGAAGCTTGTGTAGTGGTGTAAGCATGTTAGAGGTTATGTCACCCCTGGTAGGGACTCTAACATGCAATTAGACTTTTGGAAAGACTCGACTTGTTGATATTGGTACAGTTAAATTCCTGTGTCAAAAATATTTTTTATTAAGTGAAATGCATGCACAATTGAATTTAAATCAGATACCGACTTGGACAGTTTAAAACTTCTTTTTCTTATAAACCTCTGCCCGATGAGTCTAGAGTTTTTTTTTTCACTCTGCAGATTGTTTGCAATTTATGTGGCTCCATTTTTATTCCCACAACTGTATTTATTCTCTGTCATCACTTTTTTGTGGTCTTATTTGAATTGCTCTACAATGGTCCTGATAGGTTGTCAGGTCTGCATAACAAAAAACAATCAAATGACCATTTAAAATGTCACGTGCACGCCACGCCGCCTCTCACGTTTGCTTCTGTTTATTTTGTTCATGTCTGTTCACGCTCCCGTTATGTCATTGGTCACCTGTGGTCCCGTTGGTCACCTGCTGTTTCCTGTCAAGTTCCCTTGATTGTGCTTGTAACAATATCCCCACTGTGTCTGTGTCCCATGTCTTCGATTGTTTGATGTCACGCTGTCTGTTTAAAGCTCCGTGTTTGTTACTCGTGTTATGTTAGATGTTTGTGAGTGTTAAAATAAATGTTTTGTATGCAACAGCTTGCGCTTGTGTCCAGTCTCCGTCGCCACAACGTGACACAAAAATAGCCCAAAAAACAGCCCAATGGTTAATAAACCCAGACCAGTACCAAAACTTACAATCTGATCATCTAAAACCCTGTATTAAAATAAAAAATCACGACTACCTTTGCCCAATGTTTTGTAATATTTAAGTAACATACATTTGAAATTAAACAGTATTAAAACCATGCAGTTTTCCAAAAAAGGTATTTCATCAAGGTCCTAAAATGGTCTCGTATTATTACATAACCACATCCCACATTGATATAAATAATCTAATGTATGTAAAACATCCAACCCTCAAACCATCAGAAACCCATGGCAGAAAGTAAAAAAAAGAAGAAAAAATCAATTCTGCATGAAAACCACGAATCTGGCAACATTGGTCCTAACATCCATTTGCTTTAAGCTCATCTAAAAAGGTGTTTGTTAATTCTGTAGTTTTAATTTGACTTGAGGCAAACATCAATGGGGACAACAAATCCTACAAATTCACTTTTTTTTTTAGTTGAGAAAAGTCAGTTAGACCCCTGTCATCATAATTATGCTTAGCTGAAGATGAGGGGACCACCCTTTTCAAATGACATTTTTCGAACATTTAGGAAACATGAAAAATGTTACCCAGAAATGAAACATTATGTACATCAGCATTTTCTGATCTGAAATACAAATCTCTAGAGGTGTAGTGGGCCAGAGACAAATGTGGCCATTGTGATGTTCACAACCCTGAATCTAAACTATCCGTAGAGAGAGATGTGTGCCATGAAAACACTGACCAGATCCCATTTATGTGAATAAAACTGATTATTTGTCATTTTGTTTTCTCCGTACGGTCTTGTTTTTCAGCATATTTCATGATAAATAATGTGGTGATATAAACAGAGCCATACAGGCTAATTTAGTAACAGTTGCAGATTATTTTTTAATAGTCTTACTGCAAATGTGGTCTCCCCTAAGGTTTAGGCTGTCACTCAAGCCAGTATTGTTTTCCTCTGATCTTTTTAACATTACTCTTTATATAAACTGTAAATTCCACTTATTTGATCCCTCATTGCTTAATGTAGTACTATGGCAACGTTTGTTGTGAGTCAAACTGCTCAAGGTGGACCAAAGTTGCATAGAAAGTGTTTGTTAATTAATGTTTGTAACCAATATCCTGCACCAACATGCACAGTCTTTTTGTAATTTGTATCCTGTAATACTGTAAATAAATTTGCAAACACAGTCGGTCTTGTGTTATTTGCATAATTGATTTTGGCTTGCAGTCTCTGGCCAAATCAAATCAACCCCCACTGAGCCACACAATAGTGTGTAGCGTCTCCCAAGATTTTTCTAATGTAGCAAAAATACAGTATATTTTCTATTTCCTTTTTTTTAATATACATCCTGCAGGCGCTTTTATTCAGTTCAATTCAATTTTATTTTATTTGTATAGTGATTTTAACAAAAGACACACAAAGCAGTTTTACAGAAATACGGATTTAGATCTAGATCCCTAGATATAGATATGTATCCAAAGTGACTTCTGCAACTGAACAGAAACAAGTGCAAGATAGCTGTAGGAAATACAGAGAAAGCCACAGGTCAGGAGAGTAAGTGGTAGTCCTCAAGAGTAGTACTCAATTAATTCAGTTTATTACACATAATAGGAAATAGGGTTCACTTATACAAAAAAAAAAACCTAAAGAGCTTTCAGGTCAATCTAAATGTTAACACTTTACTTAAGGGTAGTGTTTATAAGTCTACACAATACCTGCATAAGCCCTTTATGACAACTGACATAAACTCGCATACATATTAATAAAGGCTTATTTTAATACTGATCAGCTGTCATAAAGACTGCCTTCGTCAATTTTAATTGCATAACACCGGAGTCAAGTGACAGAGTTTTGTTGCCATAAAGTTGTGTTATGATATTTTCCGGGCTGACTTACATTAGAATGTTATGACAACTAACTTTATATCTTAGTGTACTTCTATTATGTCACATAATGGTGATGATGATGTGACTTGTTAATAGAAAATATACACAACTGACAGCTGACGCCTGTTGGAATAAACCTTAATAAATGTGTATGTAGGTTTATGTCAGTTATCATGAAGGGCTTATGTAGGTGTCATGTAGCCCTATGAACACAACCCTTAAATAAAGTGTTACAATCCAAACTATTTGCTATAGATGGTGTTTTTCTGTGAAATGGGAAGCACTGGTGTAGAAAATGCTATTGTAAAAGAAAAGGAAATTAGTGCTGCATTAGAGAAGGCATTTTCAAGCAGCATTAAAGTAACATGAAGTAACTGCACTAGGCACCTGATATACAGTAATTAAATCTAGCCTAGAGACATTTATTGGTTGGCAGTGATATTGTATATGTTACTTGAGCCACAAAGCTGGCTGTCTCTGAAGATAATAAAACACTTTTCCTCATATTCCATTCATGTCTTTTCTAAGTTCTGCCTTCTCTCAAGCGATCTTATCTTAACTGCATTTTATGTTTAGTTTATTTATTTATTTAAAATCTATTGTTTCAATCATTTCTTTAACTTTCATTCTCTTTATATCCTATAATCTTTGTATTTTCGCATTTGTAAAGCACTTTGAATGACCCAGTGTATGAAAGGTGCTGTATAAATAAATTTGCCTTGCCTTATCTGGACCTGTCATGTCATAGTGATCCAATGAAGTGACTCCTACACCGTATGCACTTGACACACACAATATGAAAGTGGCTCGCAAGGCCACTGCTGGAGAGGGTTTTCAATGAACAAAGCCTGCAAGTGAATATTTCTTCTATTTCCTCCTCTCTCTATATATATGGATGAATGTCCCAGAGGTCAACTGGTTAAAAAAAGGAATAAACTGGAGCAAGTGCAATTAAAGTTAATTAAAAGATTGAATTAAGGTAGGTGATAGGTGAGGCAAAATGGAGTAAATGGTGGATGTACTTATCATTAAACATAATAGGGAAAAAAAACCTCTCTCTCTCTCTCTCTCAACATGCATTTAAATACACTCTCCCACAAACATGCACAAAACTGCAGATACACACACACACTGGATATCCAAAATTGTTGGATATTATTGAATATTGCAATAGTGGAGTCTCACTTGTCAGTTCCTTAGATTCATAACACACTGACTCTGTGTAGCTCATTAAAATTGCATAAGGTGCTCCTCACTTTCACCAATTACACAGATGCCTGGCTCTAGCATGCTAGCCCACATCAGCCACCACAGGAACACGTTGAGACTCTCCTCTCCCAGATTTTAATAATGAGGAGAGTTCATTTACACCCAGCGTAAGGTTTTCTAGGGCTGGAGGCTGAACTTTCGAAGACCCTGTTTATACTTGGTTGTTTCATGCATCTTGCATCCTGATACTGATACAATTTGAATGCACCCACGACACATTTAAAACAGATTTGAGCAGATCAGGAAGGCCAATAGACTGTATATATGCAATCATTGAGGATTAAAGTGTTTGCGGTGAATATGTTTAGAACCATGACTGGTTATTGCCATTATGTAAAACATAATCCGCAATAGGACTGAACAAATTTCAGTGTTAAAATGCTATTTTTAAAATGCCACAGCTGTATGGGAGAGAAATGACAAACAATAAACCAGAAGCTTGAAAACACCCCAAAACATGCACCAGCTGAAAGAAGCTGCTGTCAAGACTTGGCAGAGCATCTTAAAAGGTAGATACAATTCAGTTCAATTCAATTAGCTTTATTGGCATGACCATTTACAGTTACAGTATTGCCGAAGCATCACAAGAATGACAAGAACTATTATTAACAGACCAATTCAGTTAGTAATATTAAAGAACGGCCATAAAAGGGAACATAGATGGAGAGGAATAATAATAATGTTATTATTATTATTATTATTATTATTATTAGTAGTAGTAGTAGTATAAATAAAATAAATCAAGAGTCTGAGGATGTCAGTGATTTGCACATTCAATGCAGTTATTGCATGTTGTCACACCGGATGCAGGTGCAGGCTCCAGGCGAGGAGGCAAGATGCAGACAGAATCAAGGGGTTTGGTAAGCTCGGTGTCGGGGGGCAGGCGTCGGGTCGGGCGATGAACAATCGGGGTGTCGGAAGCACAGGCAGAGACGAAAGTCGGATAATCCAGTCCGGCGTCGCGCACAGGTGGGCAATCCAGGAACCGCTTGGTAACGTCCGCGGCATCGCTACAGCACTGCGCACTGAGTGGAGATGATTGAGGCTTTTTGTAGGGGACGCGTGATTGCATGCCAGTGGTGTGTGACTGAGTCGGGATCAGAAGCTCGGCGAACTTGGACGCGGGAGTGAGCCAGCCGGCTCGGGAGAGCGGGGACGCGACATTCGGCGAGGCCGGTGAAGGCGTGACACATGTACAGGGTGCGTGACACAATTTGCTTTAAATTTGTTTGACATAAAAACTGACATTTTGTACTTTGGCCTCACTTAAAAAATATATATATATCTGAAATACAAATTATATGAATATGCAACAAAACCAGCCAATTATACTTTGCTGTTGTAATACTTAAGCATCTCACTATAGTCATTTCTCAAACATATATGACCACACTGGCAGAGTGTAACAGTGTAGCTGCTTCCTGCCTGGAAATGTTAGGGGTTGTGAGGATTCCACAGTGGCCAAGGATTAAAGAGCTTCCAGCTACAGAAGCCAGTGGGTGGCTCTCACCATAGGGCTATCTCCTCTCTAGAGTCTCTTTCAATGCAAACTCCATCCATCTGCATGGAGAGAGCTGTAAGCCTCAAAGCTCTCTGCGCACACACACATACACACACACACACACACACACATATATACACACACACACACACACACACACACACACATACACACACACACACACACACACACACACACACAAAGACAACATATAAAACATGGACCCAGCTGCACCATCCATATGAGAAAAACAATATTTACTGAAATGTAGTCCTACACTATCCTGCTCATGAGGTGGAAGCAACATGGATTGTTCAAGCACTATGTAACATGAACAAACACATTCTGGTATGCTGAAGCGCACACATAGGGACACTTAATGTCTCCAATTATTTGGAATTTACACTAATGGTCAATTGATCTCTTTTGGACTCCATTCGCTAATCACTTCCAATTTGTTATTTAATAATTCAGACAAAATTTTTATTTTAATTTAATACACTCATATTAATTCAAATTGATATGTCCAGCCACTGACATTGACACAGACTCAGTATCTTGAAAGGTATCATTTTAATTGCATGATTGTGCCAAACCACCATATAAATAAGCCATAAAAGAAAGCTTTAGACGTCATCAGAAAATGGCTGAACTAAACTAAACTAAACTACATAAATACTTAGTTTGCTCCACGAGATTTGCCGTTTATTTGCAGTTAAATCCATGCAACAGCCCAGGGAATTCAGATCCATTAAGAAGATGAAAGAGACCAAAAGATATCACTTCATCTCATTTCCTCAGGCACCACCGTGCAATCTTCACGGTGCTATTTAAACACATTCTCCACCAGAACACATTTATTCCATTTGATTCACAAACATAGGCATTAGAAGTCAGAAGCCATCTTGCCAATGCAGCTGTACCAAGTAGGAAGGTTCAGTGTCTCCCTTTTACACTTTCCAGACAGAGTGAGAAAGAGAAAAACTAGATGTTTTTGTTTGCATTACAGTTGGATTGGATGCAGCTGTGAGAGATCATTACTGGCAATTTTAGTCAAAAAGAGAAAACCTTGTCAATTTTTAAAATCCTTTTGTGATTCCTTTCACCATTATGTTTTTGACAATTTTCAGCAGCACTATTTTACAATGCAGTAACTTTGTGCTACAGTGCAAAAAAATGTATCAGAATTTACAGTATGAAGTTTTTACAAGTATTTACAATGGTGCATCTTGGTGTATTTACTGAAGCTGCTAGGTAGTACTTACCAATGTTATGTTACCTCTTACCATTAAATGATAAAGTATACCTGGTACTTTTCACTTCAGTTACTATGTGATAATATATTCAAATTGCAAATGCCATAATACTGTAATGACATGTTTTGTGTATTTTATATTATGTTTTGATGTTTGACACGTCACATCATAACATTAAGCTACAAAGTCAGTTGTCATGACGTTGTAATGTAAGTCAGCCTGGAAAATGACATAACACAACCTTATGTGAAAAAAAATCTGTCACATGACTCGGGTGTTGTTTCAACTTGACATAAAAATTGATAAAAGCAGTCTTTATTGAAATAAGCTTAATGTTTATGTAGGTTTATGTCAGTTGTCATGAATGGCTTATTTAGGTGTCATGTAGCCCTATGAACAGTAAAGTGTTAACATTTTTTAAATTCTCCTTTTCAGGTAACTTATTATTTTTTATTTTTTTAAAGTTCCTTAAATAAACTGTCATCCAATTTTCTTCTGAGGATTTCTGACTTCCGGTCTACTCCCACTGTGTCAGCCAAGGTCACGATCTGTTCAGCTTTGAAGGATGAAATGTGTGTTTGTTTTAAATTAAGGACATTCTCACTCAGCCAATCACTCTTATCACCCTCTCTTTTCCACTCTCCTCTTTCCACTCTTCTCTATGAAAACAATCATGTACTGTATGATGACCACAATGTTGCATTGATCTTCTGTGTGTGTCTAATAAATGGACAATAAATTCCAATCTGTTCCTTTTCGGTCATATATTAATTTGGCCTACCTAGAATATTTTGTTACTGCAGTGATGGGTGTGCAAACAAAATCTGTAAACCTGTATAGCTCCCTCAATTATACCTTTTTTTTCTTTTTTGAGAAATGACAAACCAAAGATTACCAATCATTCCTCTCAGCTTCCGCCCTCTCCCACATCTCATTACTCATTGCACATTGTCCCGCTGTTCACTCTGCTGAGAGGGTCATTGGCTGCTCCATCAGGGCCTTGTACTGCTGTAGAATAAGGATCAAACTGCCATCACAAAGATGGTTCAAGGCCATTGCTGCCTGTACAACACTTCACTTGATTTAGGTTGTACCTTATTGAGATGGTATCTCTTCTTTGAATCAAACAAAAATGCAGGGAACTACAGAAAATTTGTTTTTACCAATCAAAACATAAAATTAGATCAATGCAAGTGTACCTTCCACCCAAAGCTAGCAGTGCTGAATATTAGATCCCTTACATCTAAAGCAGCCATTGTAAATAAAACTATTACTGATCTGATGCTCTTTGTCTCATAGGAACTTGGATTAGACCTGAAGAGTACTTAAATTAGCTGCCATGGATATGGCTATAAACACTGCCTCTGTCTAATGGGCGAGGAGGGAGGTAACTATTTATAACAATGCTCTAGGCATTACTCAGAAATCAGAATACAAATTCAACTCTTTTGAAATTCTTTCTATTAATTTAACTGATCTAGCCACAAATAATACAATTGTTAGTCATTCTCCCTCATCACTACCCGCTACCAGGACCTTATTGTAAATATTCTACATGAATTTATAGACTTTCTCTCAATAAACTTGATCAGATGAAAAAGCAGTAATTGGTGGAGAGTTCAATATTCATACTGATAATGCACAAGACCCTCTGAAAACAGCGTTTGTGGGCATCACTCAAAACATAATGGGGCCCACTCACTACTCCAGGCATACCTTTGATTTAATACTGATCTCTGGCATGAATGTAGAAAACATAGTTATCATTCCCAAGGCTGAAAATATCTCAGAACATTATCACCTCCCAGATTTATTGACCCTAATCGGTTTTTATGATAGGCTCCACAGAACCTGATCAAGTGACTGTATGCTTAGAGTCTACTTTTCATTCTACACTTGTGACACTTAAAAGGTAAATAGTCTTTCACACCCTAACCTATCATAATTCTCCTGTTCCTGGTGCTTTCTAAGATACTGTACCTTATTAATTCATACCAGTGTTGTCTTTTTACTTAGTTACATGCTTCTACTACTATTCTATTGTCTGACTTATTCATTACCCTTCTAAGTTTTAAATGCCATTTTTTGTTTCTGCCACCATTCAGCAGTTATAACCTTTGTTGTAACTTGATGTTGTCTGCACTTTTCATTTACATGCTGCTATTATAAACATCTGGGTTAACTTCTCCAAAGGGTAACTGGAGTCAGGCCCTGTCCCATGAAAAATACACACAAAGTTACTGACAGAGCCTGCTCTTCTTAAGAAAGATCTGTTCAAAACAAATTTTAGAGGACATGGTGAAAAGAGAATTATCGTTCTCATCATGAACTCACTTGACACCTGGGGCTGACTCTTCAGTCAGCTGTAGGGGGAAATATGTGCCTCCTCACACGGGAAGCACCAGAAATGTAGGGGGACATACATGCCTCCTCACATGAGAAGCACCAGAAATGTAGGGGGACATACATGCCTCCTCACATGAGAAGCACGTGCATTCACGTGCTTCTTGCAGAAGAAATGCAAGGTAAACACATCTATTTATACCGAAAGCACCAGAAATGTAAGGTATATACTAATAGTGTAGGTGCTCCATTAAAAATGTACTTAATCAGTCTCATTTAATTATAAACAGTCTAAATTAAATAATCAGTCTAATTAATTATACCCCTTTATAAATTGGAATTTTAATTAGGAATTAAAATTAAATTTGTAAAATAAGTCAAAATGATTAAACTTCAATTCTTGACTGAGAGCAACAATAATCAATGCCTTGGGATCTGAAGGTTTGGAGTTCTAAATAGTGTGGCTGCAGGCAATATCTGCATGATAAAACAACGTAGCAGGGTTCAACAAAATGACATTTATTTAACACAAAACAGTTAAAACACCAACAGACAGTAAATAACTAAGCTGAAATCCTAATCTACTATAACAAAGACTAAACAAAGGACAGATGTGTTTGCGTGCGAGTGTGTGCTTGTATCCCTAGGGTGTATGTGTGTGTGTGTGTGCGTGTGTGCGTGCGCGCGTGCGTGTGTGGTTGGTGGATGCGCTGCACGCACCACGTGAGTGAAAGGGGTGCGGATGGAGTTATGCCCGTTCACGCTGAGTTTATGATAATGTATGAGCACGTGAGCTGTGCCTTTTGGGTCGCAGCGGGAAGTTTAAATGTCCATAAGGCACTGCGACCCGAACTATGGAATAATGTCACGAAAAACAATAATGGATTTGGATTTGATGCTTATTTCTGTTAAGGCGATCAGTGTTGAATAGACGGTTAATGAAAGTCATTCATACATAACATTTGTTAAAACAATATTATGTGGAAAAACAAGAGGAAGATGTTTACTGCCCAGATTCAATCTTACTATGAGTTGCGTGCAGGTTTGTTGGCATGCGCGTTAAACGGTGCAGCTCCAGGGCTGGTTCTGAAGGCGTTGCAAAGTTCCGATGAAATCGCTGGCTTTAAGAGTGATCCGAGGAATGATCGGTCCGTCTCAAGGTATTTTCTTGTTCTCAAGGAATTATTGATCCGTCTCGATCCGCTGGCCGATTTCGTACAAGATATTCTCTTTGACTCGGTGAAACTTTGGAGGGAAACGCCGTCGCAAAGTTTTCAGCATCAACTGCTCTTACAGTTGGAATAAACGTGCAATTTAAAAAAAATAATAAGCGCGTTTGCAGCGTAGTGAAGTTTAGTCTTGTTGCATGGCTAGGTGCGAACAAAGACCTTGGGTCACTGATAAAGGTGAGTGGGGTCTTCTCTTTATTCAGACTCGGTGAACCAGGAGAGAGAAAGATCATGGCTTGGATGTCCTTTGTATGTTTTACCGGTATAACATATCGGGTTACGCCCATCCGGTTTGCTCTAACTGTACAGAATCAGTTCTGCGGAGGCATAGTCAGGAGTTAGGTGCCCTAGTAGGGGAGTAGTAGTACTTAATAGCACAGTATAGAGGCGCCTGTTCTGGACATGAGTGTTGCGCAGATTCGAGCGATAGAGAAGTGTGTGTGCGCGTGTGTGTACGCGCCCCTCGGCACTTACCGTCCTAGGCTATTGCCTATGTTGCTTATGCCAGGAACCCTGCCTTTCAGTGTTCGTGCATAGCATAGAAGATCAAACTATGAACAATAAACTGGACTACGCCTGTCAACAATGAAACGTGACTGGTCCTTACTTTTTTCCTGTGAAACACGATTGGTCCTTATTGTTTCTGTGACGCAGCGACAGATAATTTGATTAATGGTTCCTGCCGTCCATAACACTACAGGTAAAAGCAGACTGATTATTTGACTGTTTATTGTGAAAATGAATCGGTACAGGAGGTTAGACAGATAAATAATGGGTTTTCTGGTAAGAATCTGACTTTGGGCATGGTATGATAAATACATTAATCTCTATTTTCTTATCACCCCAAAACTCCATGGATAAAATATTACCATCAAAGGACAAATGATAAATCAATATAGCAAAACACAGTATTATGGCATATCCAAAGACTCTTTATCCGAACATAATATCCCAAAGCAGACCTAGTCAGCTTTCACTTGTAGCGAAGAGATCATTATTCTATATATATATATATATATATATATATATATACACATATACATACACACACACACACACTCATATACACTCATATATACACACACACACACACCTTACACGTTGTCAAATCTTACTCAGTATCATTGTTAGGATCTGCACTAAGAACATGTACACTACTACCAGTTAAACGTTTGTGCACTGCTCATAGAAGCGTTATTATATAATAATAATGAAGACATGAACACTATGAAATAACACATCTGGAATTATGCAGTGACCAAGAAAAGTGTTGAACAAATCCAAAACTAGTTTCTATGTGAAATAGTTAACAGTGTTCCTGATGAAGCTCTGCACA
>JAOUQW010029745.1:0-22585 GCA_028565825.1 Olivaichthys viedmensis | reverse complement strand
TTGTACAGTTTGGCACTCTGACCTACTCCATCTGTCACTTGTTCATTTTATCAATGCTGCTACTGCTTTAGTTCTTTGCACTATTACAGTATTGTACAGCTCTATTTACACTGACCCTACAGCTGTTTGCACCTTATTCTTCGTTGATTTCGACTTTTAGTGTTAAGTTCTTATTTATCTTTAGTTTCAGTTAGTTTATTTTACCTGTTTATCTGTTTGCACCTTAATCTTGTAGAATTTGACTTTTAGTGTTAAGTTCTTATTTATCTTTTAGTTCGTTTATTTTACCTTATACTGTTTTTGTAACTGTGGTGCTCTTATTATATTTACATTTTCACGAAGTTTACCTGTTTGTTTACCACAAACATTTAATTGTACAATGTCCGTGAGATAATGGACAAATAAAACACTTTGACTTTGGAGCTGTTTCTTGCGGTGGCAATGTTTAGGGACCATTTTTTGTAACTTGTAGCTAACTACATTTTTAAAGCAGCTGAGACTGCTGAGATGGTGCAATTCTATATCATCTTTCCTCAGTTGAGGTTACACTGAAAACTGTAATATTCTAGTCTCTGTTGAAGCTTGCCACCATTTTGTTTGAACAGACAACAATAATGTGTGCTTTCATATTTTAGTACATCCTGTACCCTGCCCACCTTGTTGCTTTTACCCCAACTGCAAAAAGCATAGAACTGTTCTGAAAAACCTAAACATTCCAGGCTTCTGGAAGTTTATTTCAGGTGGTTCTCACAAACACTTCTGACGAAAGGATAAATCAGGCCTTAGTGAAGTACCTCAAATGTATGATATGTGATATTTTTGCTTTCTAAAACCTATGCTATTGCTGCCGTTGTTACGGTCTCCATTGACAATACCGCTAGCACTTCCGGATGATTTTATCGTTGATTTCACACAGTTTAAAGATTCACAGTTCACCACTACTCATTGTGAAGTCTTGCCATCCTAGATCGCAAATCTGAGACATTTGTCATGTGTTTGATTTCTGGTTTATGACTCCTGTCATGGTTGTAGATGGAGAGGCAGGACACGGGCGCAAAGCCGTTTTAACAAATATTTATTTAAACTAAACATTTACATACATACACACGTGACATCAAACAATCAAGCACAAAACTGGACGGGAACATGGGGATTCTTATACACTTACTAATCAGGGGAGACAGACTGGAAACAGGTGGATGCACTTGACATAAACAGGGCAGGACTAGACACACACAACAACGTTCGGTGCTCGCACATGGCTGTGGCAATTGCCGAGCGTAGTCACGTGCACCTCTGCGAGGCAGCGTGCACGTTACAACTCCTAATCTGTTTATCGTGTTTCTGATTCTGCCAACTCCATTTGATTTTGATTGTGTTGCCTCTTCCATATTTGACCTAAGCCCGTTTTTATCGACTACAATTTCTGCTCTGCCGATATTGAATAAAACTCTGCACTTGGATCCTGTGTGTTCCCGCTATCATTTGTTACAGAAGACTTCACCTTAACATGGATCCAGCAGAGTTTGATGCTTGGATGGCCCGTCAAGAGCGGCATCTAGAGGAGCTTTTCCAATTCAAACATCAGACAGCCACAGCCAGCACTTCCCACATGCCAACTAACACAGGTAGCATGCCTTCCTCCTCTCTCTCTACCTTTGTGGTGACACCTGAACGCTATGACAGCTCACCTGATCAATGCCAAGGTTTTCTAATGCAGTGCTCCCTATATATTCAACACCACCCTGAGCTTTTCCATACGGAAACAGATAAAATTGACTTTGTGATCTCCTTCTTGACTGAAAAAACTAAAGACTGGGCTACAGCTTTATGGTCGCAAAATAGCAATATTTTCAGTTTCTCAACCATTTCAAGACAGTATTTAATCATCCCAAAGCAGGACGAGACTTAGGGACACAGCTCTGCATACGGCATTGAATTTCGCACTATCGCTGCTGGTACCGGATGGAATGAGCTCGCTCTCCTCACAATGTATCGAAGGGGCCTCGCTCCCGAGTTGTAGACTGAAATGGCATGCCAAGGAGAATCACTCTCCCTTAAAAAAAATATAAAGCTCTCTATATCCATCGACAACCTGCTCCGGGACCGGCGGAGACCATTTTCGTCCGCCTAACCACCCTGCACCACCAAGGTACGAGATTTCGCACACTGCGTATTGGGGCTTGTCACGAGGAGGTACTTCCGCTGTTGATCATCTCACTTTGTTTACATACAAATGAGATATTTATTTAAATGTCTATCAATAAATGGGCTACAAGTGCACACAATACTATTTATGGGCTTTACTGAAAAAAAATACTACAGTATGTAGCATTGCAGATATCATAGAATTCTTCAGATTTCAGAAAAACGTATTGGGGAAAAAATGCTTACAATGAGGTAGCTTTGTAAGACCTTGCAAGGACCTTATTATTACCCCTCAGTAGAAATAAATTATAATAACAAAAATAAACAATTAGTGTATACCAAATTTGGTTACAAAAACATGCAGACAATTCTTTCAGGAGTCACTTCACTCTTCGCTCACTGCTACTGAAGAAATCCTTCTTAGTTTATTTTCCTCTGCTTAGTAATATGCTTAAATTCAGCAGGTTGTCTCGTCTGATCTGAGGGCAGCCTGATCGGTAGTTGTGCGCTCCTCTCGGGAGAGGAGTCGGAAGGGGGCTGAACCGCCTCTCCCTACCCTGCCGCCGCGCCCGTAACGTGGTCATGATGGGAAGAAAAGAGGGGAGGGAGAAAAACACGGGGAAACGGGGCATCCGAAGTGAAGACGGAGAGTGTCTGAGTGACCGTCAATCGATCAGGCGCGAATGAAGAGGGAAGAGCCCAGCGCCGAATCCCCGTCCCCTCGCGGGCGTGGGGAATTGTGGCGTACGAAGCTTCAAGGCGTAAAATCTTAATCGAGGATTTTTACTAATCAAGGTACTTGAATAATCGTTTCAGCACTATTTTCAATGCGTTCTCGGTTATCAGCCGCCTCTGTTCAACCATCTGACGTACCCTCATTCGACGAATAGATGCGGAAAAGTGAGGAGACGTGGGCCGTGACACATGTACACATTCAGCGTGCCATCCACCGTCAGAAGATCCATGCGGATTGTCGACGTCAGCCAGCACCACAGCTCCTACCAGGACAGAGAGTGAAATTGCCTTCCAAGAAGTTAATTGGTCCTTTCAAGGTTCTAAGAGAAACAAGTCCTGTATTCTATCGGTTGCGACTACCTACCTGTTAGTTGGAAGTGGATGGACAACCAGCGCACATTGTCCGGACACTCCTGGAATCTAAGCCTGGGGTTGACAAATGTTCTAGCTGGTCGACTGGGAGGGCTATGGCCCAGAGGAAAGGTCCTTGATCTTGATCTTTGATTCGTCTCTCATACAGAACTTTCACAGAGAACATCTCCTGTTCTGTTTGTCGTGTTTCTGATTCTGTCTACACCGTTTGATCCTGTGTGTTCCCGCTATCATTTGTTACAGGTGTGTGCAAAAGTGGTGGCCCACAGCGATTCTGCATCACACAGATGGACAAATAACATTTGTGATTGGGCTACACAAGTGGAGGCACATGGAGCTGTTCTCAAAATAAACTGTCAGAGAATGCTTCATCCTCTGTGGCCATCATCAAAGATTGTGGTTTGTTGAAGGCACAGCTCTAGCAAACACAGAGGTTATAACATCACAACAGCTTATTGTGCAGCATACAGGAATCAGGACTCATTTAGAACACATTTACATTGTTAAATTTAGCTAATAACATGTTGAAATAAATGCTGTAGTGAATATAATTATATAATGCATTACACCAATGTATCATGGCATCATGTTACTGGTTTTTGTTCTCATCAGTTTTTTTGATCAATCTGTTTTTAGTAGGGTGATATCCAAATAAAAGCATGATTCACAACTACTGCTTCAGCTTATGCGTTGTTGTTAAATAAATCTGACAATTATGACAAACATATGAAAATGTTGTTGTTTTAATAGTATAGTGTTGCTCAAGTAAAGTGTTACTGAATATGGTTAAGCTGGGTAGCAAAGAAATGGACAAGAAAATTGAGTTGCAGGACAAGAAAATCTTCTAATGATCTATAAAACTAGCCACCAAGTATGGCAATTAACGAGGTAATATTGAGTCTTTGTTTTGGACAAGCACAGACATGCGCATACAACCAGATTACATCAAACACCGACATACCACATAAATAGAGCATGCTGTTAATAAAATAAAGTTTTTTGTTTTCAGTAAGCCTTACATCACAATGCTTTTACATTAAATTATATAAATGTTTAATATGGGAATAACAGCCCTTAGTTTTATTCAGGGATTTAAACACCATAGCAAAATGCATCTTACTTTTTCTGTATGCATTCATAGATGAGGTTCTCACTTGAGTGCTTTACAGCAACCGATGGGATTTTCATTTAAGTATGGTGGAATATTTAATTAGCTTTAAAAAATCATTACTTTTATGTGAAAGGACATTTATCAGGTGATTGCACACTATTTTAAGCTTGCCCAAGAAAACAAGTCTTAGCATTCTCCCATTATTAACATTGCTATTGAATCACCTGTAAAAAGAAAAAAGTTCTGCACATAAACAGGATATGCATAATACGGGCATGAAAATCTAGTGAGAGGGAGGGCCAGGGTTTAATTTCTGAAACAGCAGCTTGATGTGGCCCATTCACTGGCGCTAACTTGTCCAGATAAGTGTTCAGGCATCAGTTATAGATTAATGTGCTCTAAGAACAGGCTGCTGTCTGGCTAGGAACGAGAGAAACTCTGGCTGATATACATGTGTATGTGTGGGGGTGTTAAACAGCGTTGCACAAAACATGCCCCAGCCTCCACGTGATAAACAGGATTGATGTTTGCAAGCAAGACATTTAACTTGTTCCAGCAGCGCTTGAGAAGAATCATTCAGCTTCATTGAGCTGTTGAGAGCTTGTGGATAAAAGACTTTTCCGAACCAATTTTTCTCTACTCTAACCACCATCTAATGGGAGCCTCTTATGATTCACTGAGGAGGCTGTTAATCTTTTTAGCATATCTGTCACATTTTCTGCAAAAAAAAAACCATCTTTAAAACTTTTTAACCAATTTTCACTTTCTTTAGCAGTCATGATTTGAAACAACATGGAAGAAACTGTAAGGAAAACATTGCGGCAGAAGTGCCAGTGGTCTTTTACAATGAACAGGGACATTTTAAAGTAAAGGGTGCAGTTAAGACACTGCTGTTGTGGCCCAAGGAGAGCGGCACTGTGTTATTCGGACCAAGGCTTGTAATTATTGATCCATTGTTTGCAGCAGGTGCAGCTGCAACATAGATCAGACCTGAAAGTCAATAGCTTGTGCCAAACCTCACTAGAAAGATGGGAGAAATCAGCAGGAGTGAGACATGAAATACACAAAGGGGAGTTTCTTGTCCCTGCATACCTCACTGCAGACCACATTAGTCCCAGCAGTGAAATAAAAAAGCTGGATTCAGATGATGAATGTGATGTTTAATAGACATTGAAAACCATCACGTGCCGCATTTTTAAAAGAGTGACCTATGAAAAGGGGGTTTAATTGAATTAACATATTTTGAATTGTATAATGTCTCTGTCCATTATACGGTGTAAGTTATAGCAAATGACCATGATTACTGTATTCCTGCCAGTTTTTAAGATTGAATGCACACTGCAAAATATTACTCTTCTTATGGTAGTTGAATTGGATACTTGTGAAAAGGGTACATTGCCATATGACTGAAGCATAAACAAATCACGAGATCTAATGAGCGGACCATGTAATAAGTCGATTGTTGATCACTTTTATAGAAAAAGGAACTTCCAATTTCTACACTCAGTCTCTGAGAAAGCTGAGCAATTATTTTGTATTGGCTCTGAAGTGTTCAAGGTACGAAGGGCTTTCAAGTTTTCTTAAACCCACTGGAAAACCATGAGGAGCAAGAGGTGGTAGGATTTAAGCGCAAGCTAGTTTTATTTAGGTTATTTCCACAATGCATTGGCATGACAGGCAGACAGACTCATAGACCCAAAAGACAAGGCAGTACTGGAATCAATACTTTTACGTACATAAACAGGTAAAGACAGCCCAAACACCAAGAGATCAAGGTGGCAATTTGGTGTGACAGGAGACCATAGCTTAAAATTGCTGCATAAAATACAGCAAGACTCAGGTGCAGGCAATTATCGGGGGCAGGACAAAGACAAAGCTGTAGCAGGAACTGAGAAAGACATGAGCTAATAAGAAAGGACCTATATGTGACTAATTTCAGTGGAAGTGGAGGCTGCCAATGACTTTTAAAATGTATTCAATTTCAATATGTCAGCTGAGTACACTCCAAGCATATGTGCACCTTCTCCTCAGTGGGAGGCAGGGGTGACAAGTGGGGGGAGCAACATCAGGAGGCTATACCCTACATACAGCAATACTTGACATGTGACTATGCTGCATTGTTCACATACTTGACTGTACACTGTACATGATTCATAATCCCACTATCGGGTGTCACCCAGAAGAGGATGGGTTCCCTTTTGAGTCTGGTTCCTCTCAAGGTTTCTTCCTCATGTCGTCTCATGGAGTTTTTCCTTGCCACTGTCGCCTCTGACATGCTCATTAGAGATCTACATCCGGATTTCTGTAAAGCTGCTTTGTGGCAATGTCTATTGTTAAAAGCGCTATACAAATACAATTTAATTAAATTGAATACTCGCTTGCTTACATTTTGTCGATCTGTAAGATTAAATGCTCCATCCACTAGAGGGAAGGTTAGAACGGAAACAACCCTTGGGCGGCATGTTTCCATGTTGACCTGTAAAATGTTAAGGATGCATATTTGTCATTATGAAGTGGCATGGAGACGTCATACAAATGCAGATAAGCTAAGCTTCTCTTCCAAACTTTCCTCCATTGTTATGGCTGTGTCTCAAGTCACATACTATACCTTATACTTTAAAGTACTTACTATGTACTAATCTAGAAGATCCAGAAGATTAGAATGTAAAACATACTTTTAGGTGGGTTTGTGCATGAGAGGTTTGTTAAATTCAAATACTAACCATTTTATAAGGAAATTGTGTTAAAAATGTAAATAATATACTCAAAATCGTCTAGAATAGTACACAAGTATGTGATTTGAGACATATAATTTGTTGAGTCTGCTGCTGATGTCTATACATGCTATACTGCCTCCACGGCTTACATTGGTATTGCATCATGCGGATGTGTAGCGTTAATTTCCAAGGATGCACACAACCAATGCACTAAACGTATGCAAAATATGTGTGGCTGCCATCTTGGTTGCATGTAGTTGAAAGCAAGTATAACGCCGGCCTTGAATGTAAAACTAGGTGAGCATAATAGCTGACAATAGGGCTTTGGAATCTGTCACGTTGTGCTGCATTGTGGGATTAATCCTCATAATTTGTCTGCATGGATTTCTTTGTTTACATCCAATGTTTACATTGAGCAGATAATGCAAATTGGATTTTGATTTGCTTATTACTTGTCTCTGCATAACATGCATAGGGAGAACTCAAAAGTGAAAATACATTATAGGGATAACCTCTTAAAGGACACAAAAGCGTGATGACAAGAGAGTCATGCAACAAAGCATTCTGTAAAGTTTGCAGAAAAGACTTCAGTGAAAAAACTAAAAAATTGAAGCTAACCACTTGAACCAATTCAGAAGATGTTGTGCTAGTTTTGTCTCCAAAATCCAATTTCAATTCTGACTATGCTAACATTAGCTAAGTACAACTACTGATCAACTTCTTGCAATAAGTCACTTTGCAGCTTTCACACAAGTGTCACATTAACAGGCAAATGATGGAAGCATGTGTTTTTGGAGATAAATGGAGTTATGAAATAACTGAAGTTTGGGAGAAAGACCATGCCTGAAGCTCCACCTTCCTATCCAACTTCCTATAAATTCACATCTCTCCCCTTCCTCTGCTCGTGACGGAGTTTCCGCACCCACCATCTCCCCGGCTCCTCCCATCTCCTCCCTACTATTCAATGACTCATACCCAAAACTCTTCAAGAGGGGGGGCCTGACTGTCTCGTGCTAAGCAGAAGCCGCCCATAACTCCAGCACAAGTTCTGCCCTCCCTACCACAGTTTCACAATCACGCTCCATACCATTTTGTTGAAGGTGTGTGCTGTACTCGCAAAGTGGACAACAGAAAATCATTAAGTAGAGTTGCTTCCATAGGTGCCTATGGACAATTTCAAGAGTGTTGCAAGCATAGTGTGTTTAGGTGACTTAGCTCATAATCGTTAATGCGTTTTCATACAGAAAAGCAGAAAGAACACACACAGTGGAATCACATCTTTTTTGCCTGTTTTTTTTTCGAAATATTGATTTTTGGATTGCCGAAGAAAAAACTATAGACAACTTTCTCCAGATTCAGTCATTTGGGAGGTTTCTTTGGATGAGTGGGCTATTATTTTCAAGACATCTGTAATAAAATAATAATGTCTCCTCCGTGATAATGACAAATGAATGCAGGATGCGTGAGTTTCCAGCAGCCTTCACCCGGATATTTGCATCACACTGGATTATTTATAGAAAACATCATGACATTGTGTCATATGCAAATAGAAAGTGAGACTGTATAGGCTACCTGTAGTTGTCAATAAGCTGTAATAGTCAATTAAATCAACCTGCAGGATCGCACTCTTTTGATTGACTTTATTCTTGTTTTCCTTCTAACGGGCTCCCAGGGAAGGCAAAATTTTGAGATAAAGTGATGCGACCCATCTAAATTTTTGAGAGACTAAAAGCGTGCATTATTTCTGACTGCCAGAAGGATGCTATTAAACCATTCTCTGAGTGGGCTACTCACTATTGTAGGCGTGAGTAAGAGGTGAGAGATATGCTTTTTTTAAAAATTTTATACTGTAATTACATGAATACACACAAATGTCAATATCCGAAAATAACGTTCTAATCCAGAATGCGTGTATGTGTCAGAGGCTCAGCACCACTGGGGAAGACATTATTGTCCTTTTATTTCACTCTCATTTCTCTCATTCTCTGTAATTTAACAACTTCTAATATCATTTTTAATGGAGAAGTCATGCAATATTGAACAGCAACTGCTCCTCATTTCTTTCTGTATTTTATTTGCTTTTTTTCTTACTGTAAGAAAATAATTACCATGCCTCACTTGTCTGCCATAGCTTGTTGCCTTCCTTCCACTTTTAAGAGCAGCCCATTGGAAAATGTAATGCTATATAAAAAGCTAATTACAAAACTGCCATGGGCTGTGGGATTCCCTCAGTGCAAATGTATATGTTGCACAAAGTATGGCAGGAGCATTTCTGATATGGGAGTGTAGCTGTGATGCTGCCCTATTGTGACTTTTCTCCGGGTTTCATAGCTGTTATGCTTTCCTCTCTGACTGACAGGGTTAGAATGTTAGCTGGTCATATATCATTATCACAAAAGATTTCAGTCCCTGTGTTGGGAAATGTCAGAGAGAGAGTGAGTGTGAGAGTGAGAGTGAGAGTGAGTGTGAGTGTGAGTGTGAGAGTGAGAGTGAGAGTGAGAGAGAGAGAGAGAGAGTGTAAAGGATGGCACACTTGGGGTTGCCTGGGACCTCCCAAGGTGTTATATTCTGTAAAAAGGCAGGGCCAGCACAGGTTGATTCATGTGCTAGCCACACAGAGACAGCTCCAGTCCCCCTCCAATTACTATTCCAAAATATATTGTGGGAGCTGCACACAAGTGACTACTGCCCAAAGCTAGATGTGAATGCAAGATGGGTTGAGATGGTGGCGAAATAAACAACTGCTTTAATTAGTGGCATCTCTACTGGATAAACAACATTAATATAGTTTTTAATGACCTTTTTAGTGACTTACTTGATGAATGTGAAATGCTCTTACTTTCACATGCATTCTGCACATCAAATGTAATATCTACTTTAAATAAGTATTTGATTAAATATAGGTAAAAGGGTGTTTGCCAGATTTTATTAAATAAAAAAAATTCTCATTGAGTATTTAAAAAATTGTTATATAATAATTACTGATTAAACCACAGACATGCTTGCATACGGTATAAGCTACCGAAGGTCATGTCACTGTAATTCACAAGTGGTTTCAGCAGCTGTAGCACTTCCCTATGCACCAAAATACTTCAAAATACTCACTTCTGAGGATATTAATTTTAACAGCTAAACAATCAGTATTAACACATTATAGCGAAAAGCTATATACATTGGCAACACTGCAGCAGCACGTTACGCCCCAGTCTAGGGTTGAGGGTAACAGAATGGTTTTAGTGTAATGTGGTATAGTGGAAGAACGAATGAACACACAGAGGCAAAGAAAACGTTCAGGGCGAATGTATATTGTGACACACACACAGAACACAACAAAAACATCCAGCCACTTCCCTACGTCCTGACAGACACGCAGACAACACCAAACTCCTACAATAAGGATATTTACAAAAACACAGTATTTACAAGGTCTATTTACAACCGAGGCAGTATTATGCAATGGGCAAAAACAGTTATAATGTCAGGACAAGCAGAGTTCAAAACCAAGAGATCAATCACAGAGAAAATGCCAAAACACACACAAAGCGAATGAGCACCAACAACACACTGCACAGACAGAGAGAAAGAGAAGAAAAAAAGAAGACAGACAACACAGAGTGTCTGCAGTAATAACAACCCATAACACCCCCCAAGAGTGAACACCAACCTAGTGGGTTCACAACACAACTACATGGGGTCAACATCTTGAGAGGGTGTCAGCGACCAAGTTGTCAGAACCCCTTTTGTGAGCAATAGTTAAGTTGGACCCCTGAATGATGAGTGATCAGTGCATGAGTGTCTGGTTGGTGTTGCACATACAGCTTAAAAAATTGTGGTCCGTAAAAAACACAGAGCGACATCAAATAACGAGCAACATCAACTTTCATACCAGGCCAAACAAAAAACTTTAAGATGCGTAGATACGTTTTACGAATCCCTGCGTGACCTGAACATGGATGGTCATGAACCAGAGACTAAATGTGGCTTCTATATGGACGAGGAACCACCACCTGAAACATCTCGCTCCACCCCTTTGGAGAAGATGGAGGAGATGGTCCGGTGATGTAGCCACTTTACCCTCTATAAGTTCAACTGACAAGGGATCATCATTATGCAAAAAGGAGTCAGACAGATCAACCACATCACCTAACCTTTTTCGCTGAGCATGAGTCAATACACAGGCAGGGAACACGGAGTGTTACTGTGCCGAAACACAGTTACTGCTATTTAACAAGGGCTTCGACACAACCTCCGGCAACGAAAACAATTTATTACCCGCCACATCATTGCTCAGAATAAAAGAAACCTCATTTACTGGTAGCTGTGAATGACATCAGCTGACCTTCTCAACGCCCGACAGGTCATTTTTACCCAACACTAATTTTCTGTTAATTTAGATATACAAATAACTGATCTGGCAGGCAGCACTTAAATTCCTGCAGTAAAATGAGCTCTTTGAGTAGGTTGAAATCCACAACCCCATTAGCTGTGCACCATTTCTGAAACTAAATAGATTTCTCGCAACCGAACTCAACATAAGTTTGACTGGCGGTTTTAACTAATTCCCTGCATTTTTGTCGGTAGGCTTCGGGCACCAGCTCGTAGGCCCAAAGAACAGTAGACTTTACAAAATCGTACTCTTAACACTGCTCTAAGGTAATAGGGGAACAAACTTCCATGGGTTTTTCCACTTAACTTGCATTGTAATAATAATGGCCAATTCAAGGTGGTAGCAATACGCTCGAAAACGGGGAAATATGCATCAACCTCATATTTTCTAAATACAGGGACTAAGCCCACATGTCGGCTGACATCAAAATCAGGGTTACTCACCAGTGGAGTCTGAACTGGAACGCTATCTCCCTGTCAGCCTCAAACTCCTTCTCCCGAAAAATGCAACAATTGTGCCTGATATTCTTGTCTTTTTAAATCAGTGAGGTCAAAACTGGTCATCCTAAATAAGACAAACAACCCCTGAAGCGAATCAAGTCTTGGATAAAAAAAAAAAAAAAGGAAAACAAAGTGGAAGCTTATCAGCTAATCACCATTCGGTATCACCGGTAGTAGCTCGTTGACTTGGGATAAGAGCAACTTACAGTCCTAGCTACCCAACATAAGGAGCTAACTAACCCTCGCTAACTCTTCGGAGGTGTGCCAGGCACGAGTACCCCCGACAGAGACGTCCCTACCCAGGATTACCTCCAAAAATAAAAAAGGCAAAATAACAAACCCAAAACAACAAAGTGTGCCCCAATGAAAAGTTTGGCAGAAGTAACAAACCAGCTGAGAAACACTAACACTTTAAGGTGCTTGATTCACTACGCGGTGCACTCAAGGTAGCCAGGCTAAGGAAAAATAAAGTATCCTGGACAAGTCCACAAATTATGTTACACCCCAGTCTAGGGTTGAGGGTAACGGAATGGTTTTAGTGTAATGTGGTATAGTGGAAGGGGGAATGAATGAACACACGGAGGCAAAAAAATAACTTTCAGGGTGAACGTACAGTGGGGCCCAAAAGTCTGAGACCACACTGAAAATCCACCACCATGTTTCACTGTTGTTTTGATACACTGTGGTATCAATCTCTCTTCTGATTGTATTCTTACATAAACCCTTGTTACTGCCATAAATCTCAAATTTAGATTAATCAGTAAATAGGACTTTTTTCCAGTGATCCACCGTGAAATGCTGGTATGCCTTAGCTCATGCTAATTTAGCCTAGTTAACCTGTGTGAATATATATATATATATATATATATATATATATATATATATATATATTCACACATTTACATACACACACACACACATATATACACATACACACACACAGTGGGGTCTATAAGTCTGAGACCTCATTGAAAACCTAGGATTTTTTTCATTGCCACTGTATGGCACTCTAAACTCTCGCTCAGTTTACCGTTGTCATGGGAATCGGAGGAGACCATGATTTTTGAATCTCCACAATTGACTGCCATGGCGATCCACCAACCACAGCTTAGAAGTAACCACTTTTTCTGCGACAAGCTAAGAAAGTCTAACAAGTCAACATTCATTTACCCATTACTTTATATATTTTAGAGATATTAAGTGTTAACGCCCGTCACATTATTGTCCTGTACACTATTTTACTGTCCTAGGGACGATTGGATAGCGTTAGCCTGGAGCCTGGGGCATGATGAAACACATACTGAACATTGTCACATACTGAACATCACACTAATTTTTTGACAACGTTCAATCATAAACCAACATTTGTTAGGGGCCCCCTGGTGGCTGCGGGGCCCCAAGTAGTTGCATGGTGATATGAACAGTGTGGCAAATGTCTCTGATTGCTTGGATGCTTTAATGACCTGGCTGGAGACATTAAGTATGAGGGAGGGAGATGGGCAGACCTGAGCTCCATTGCACCTCCAGTCTCAAAGAGTAGACGGTGCAGCTGTTGCTGCCAGGACTCCATCAGAAACCACTCAAGGATCACATTTGGGTAGTACAGTCAACACATGTTTACTTTATATAAGTCTTATATAAGGCATGAAAAAAATTTAAACATGCTAACTCTCAAGCAGACAAGTTAACAGATTGGGAAAACAGGTTGAAATTTGAAATTATTGACCTTTCACAGAGCTGGAGAAGGGTATAAAAAGATAGCAGTGTGTTTATGAATATCATTACCAACAATGAAAACCATAATTCAGAAATGCAAGAAAAAAATAAAAATAATAATAATAATAATAATAATATTTAAAAAAAACACTTTTGGAGAGAATCGCCAAAAAACAGCAGGAAAAGGTCCTTAAGGGCAAATTGAATAAAAGTCCACTTTCATATTACATTCAGAAATATAATTTTTATTGTGTACTATTAACAACTTAACTTACACTTTTTGACCATTTTTGTTAATGTGATAATAAAGGAACATTTGTAACTCACATTTAATGTTTTGTTGTTTATCATTTTGAAGTAACGGTAGTCAAACTTTTGCACTCAACTGTATAGGATATGATGCTAACATGAATTGTAGTCATCTAACAAGTCTCTTGGAGTGGAAAGAAGTCATAAAATTTGGCACTTGGTGGGGAAACATACACAGCTAGTAGAAATAGGCTACACGCAGGACACCAGTGGCAAAAAGAAAAAGAAAAAAGGCATTGGGAAGGCAAAGGAAAAAAATATATAAAAATAAAATAATGCTTTGAAATGCTTGAGAATGAATGAATAATATTCCAAGCAGTTGAGCAGTGCAAAATGCTAGCTGGGGCATTTTAACACTCCTCTAATATCAAAGCCTTGGGGATTAACTAGCACTAGTTTGCAACATGTTAACTGCTATGATTATTTCACATTTCACCTGAGAAAAAAATTCCCAGTTTTTTTATTTCATCACATTTATCTGGCCACATTTATTGGTTATTGAACTACGACAAATAAATGAGAGTAGGCAATGAAGAAGATTGAAATGACCATACCCAACACAGTTTACCTACCTATTTTCTCTGCGAGTCCACTTGTAACTGGAATTATTTTTTTTTACAAGGTATTTCAACTGTTCACCTTGATTTGTTGGTTTGGAGGCAGGACAGCCATATCAAATGCTGGGTTTCAGTGTTCAGTGCACTACCCGCTCCTCCCTCCAATTGGGGTGGGACGGTCTGCCCCATAACTCCTGGACTGAAATCGAGTCTCATTCGATAAACAATAAAGACAATAAAAACATTGACTGTTAAATCAATAATACAATTGCTAAAATTACTAAGAATAAAACAGAACAGAATAAGAATAATTATTCAAATCAGAATAAGATTACAAGAATAACAGTAGGCTAAAGGCTAGTGATGTGTAAGGCTACTGCAGTAGATATAATTAAAAAAGTAATGAGCTATGCAGAATATTCCATTTTAAATAGCTTAAGACAAACTACCCAGTCTCTTAGAATATATCAAAAAATTTGATCATGTGAAAGTATATTGATCATCATTATTGACCATTTCTCATTTTGGCTTTTAAAAAAAATACATTGTTATTTTCATTTAATCCTAATTGGGTTTGCCTGTAAAGTCAGGATAAATAATAATAATATAATGTTGTAAATTATATTCCCAAACTGTGGGAAAACACATTACTGGAAAATCGCCCCTTAGTCTTTGAAAGCATGTGTTTGATTTGATTATCATGTTTTTAACACTCCCTAATTTAATGTTTTGTCAAAAACTGGTTATGTATGCAATTCAGGTCCATCAATGGCTTCAGTTGTCTTATCTCTTTGCTTGTGTTAATTTTGTCCTACCAAGGGAATTTACAGAGATTTTCTCATTATGTTCTAACAATGAGGATCTGCTCTGGCTTCATTTTCCTATCAAGATTAAAATGCCAAAGAGATAATTTTGATTGTTCCTAGCGCCAAGTCATTATCACGAGTGCACAGAGTGGATGAGAATTTTGAAGTAGTAATCTTCAAAACAATTTAATGACATTCCAACAGTCGTGTGGAATTTGTTCCATTTTCTATTGTGCCGTTGCTTGGTGACAGTTGGACTCAGCTTGGAAGATTTCAAAGTATTGCTGAAATTTATTTTTTTGTGTAATTATAAGTTCAGCTCTTAGTTCAGAATCTATGCAGAAGACTTTAAATAAAGCAACAACATGAAATTATTTAATAAGCGGAAATCATAAGAAATTTGTGTTACACAAAACAGCACTGTCTTGATTGGCACACTGAACCATATTTTTTGTTGTTTATCAAGATATGATGTTAACTTAAGGAATGTACAGACATATGTTGTGTACTACATGTCACTATTGTTTACATTCTCAGTTATTACTGTCTGAGAGAGATTGTGAATGACATGAGACACTGTACCCGACCATTAGCCCTGACATTACTCATGCCTATTTCCTCCCTTTTTAATTTGAGCTAGTATTATTTCTCTCCTAATGAGCCAAATATGGCCTTATTTAGACTATCTAGACAAATGTTTTTTGTTTTGTTTTTAACTCTAGTCTTAGGGACCCACTGCCCTGTACAGTTTTTTATACTTCTGACACACCTGATCCAAACTCATGAAGGGCTTGATAATTAGCTGATCAATTGGATCAGGTGTGTCAGCAGTAGGGAAAACTTCAAACTGTGCAGGGCAGTTGTCACGAAAGACCAGGAGACAACAGGCAGGATCCAAGTGCAGTTTATTTGGGGCATTCAAGAGCGTAGTCTGTATCCAGGCAGAGAGGTCAAAACCAGTTAAAGCAGTCCGCGTAGCAATCAAAACAAAGGGGCTAGGCAAAAACCAGAAACCGAATAACAGGCAGAGATCAGAACCAGAAATCAATCCTATGAAACGCTCAGAATTGTAAACCATGGGTATGTTTAGCAAGACTTCGCAATGTGTCCAGGTGAATGGACTGTTTATATACTGTGTTGATGATGGCGGAATGCGGAACAGGTGCGTGAACCGGAAGTGCTAGAATTCAGTTAAGAATATTGTTCATTTTTCTTAAAATTATATTACATGCACCCACAATGTGAACCAGTTCAAAAATATAATATATTAGGGGGTAAATTATTAAATAGAAAAACCTAAATCGTCACGATTCACACACGGAGTGTAGGTTAGGATGCAAGTGCAGGTTTATTTACAATGAAAGACAGACAATCCAAAAGGGCTAAGCTATAAACAACGTCGGAAACAGGCAATGGGTAAGGCGATTGGCAAACGGGCAAAACTAGACAAAGACAGGATCAGGTACAATGCAGAACAGAGTCGAAACATCTAATACAGAGCATAAAGGCTTGGTAGCGTCACTGAAAGATTCATGAGCGAGACTTCGCCCTGAGTGTTGGAACTCTGGGCTATTTATGTGTGACCTCCTAATATAAAACAGGTGAGTCTGACTAACTATCCGGTGAGCTTGGAAGTGGGTCATGTGACACGTCACGTGATGTGGGGTTGTGCTGAGGATTCTGGGAATAGTACTTCGTGTTTCCGGCAGAGATGTGACATAAACTGATATTAATCTGTTCATGACTTTAATTTCCATCTAAGCTGTGATTCATATGTTCAATATGCTTCAACAAAATGTCTCCATATTTTTGGGCATATGTTGCTTATTCATTCAAAAGAATTTGATATTGAACAGATATTCAGATGTTGTGCATTTTCAATGAAATAATTTTCCAAATAATAATGAGCTTATAATTTCATACTACCACAAACTAAGCAAACATTAACATTGTACACTGTGGCTAAAAAAAAAAAACAACACAACTGTCTGCTTCCTCTGAAGAGACCTGTTTGTGTTGACAATAATAAATTATATAGAAATGTACATTCTAGACACTGACATGCTGGACTAGGCCACAGTACATCAGTTAGAAGATCTCCAGGACGAAGACTCTGCAATTTGGAATTAATGATGTGATTAGGAATTAATCAGTAGTTATCATGAAAGAGTCAATGCTAGTAGTTCTGTATTCAAAGTACTCAGTATTTCCTGCTTAGTTAATAATGAACTACTTCAATCATTACTTACTGAGTAATTAACCAGTATTCCTTGATAGTTAATAGTAGTGACTTAAGTGTTATTGTTGCACTATTCATTCGTTCCTGCCTAGTCCCTGCATAGTCACTTATTAACTATGAAACATTATTGTAAAGTGTTACCAATTTTTCTTACCATGGTACCATTGTTTTAGTACAAGTTTCATGCTACTTAATATGGTATCAGTATCAAGGTCAAAATTTTGGTATAATGACACTGTCATGATATCCCCGCTGCAGTTCCTGGCGAGCTGCGCACTTCCGTGTGTGTCATGTCTTTCATGTAGTCATGTGCTTTGGGTTGTTTGTTCACGTGTCTCAGTTTTTGTTCTGTTCACGCCCCCCGGTTTCCTATTGGTGGTTCATTAATTGATCGCACCTGTTTGCAATTGTCCAGTTAATCAGTTTGTGTTTAAATACTCGCTGGTTTCAGTTTATCATTGCGAAGTCATGTCTCGTTTTCTAACCGTCAAGTCTGAGCGTGTTTCCAAGTTCCTGGTTTTCTGTGTCGTCTATCTCTAGTTCCTGGGTTTCTGTGGTGTCTATTTCTAGAGTCTATCTCTAGTTCCTGGTTTTCTGGGGCGTCTATCTCTAGTTCCTGGTTTTCAGTGTCGTCTATCTCTAGTTCTTGGGTTTCTGTGGTGTCTATCTCTAGAGTCTATCTCTAGTTCCTGGTTTTCTGGGGCGTCTATCTCTAGTTCCTGGTTTTCTGTGGCGTCTATCTCTAGTTCCTGGTTTTCTGTTACTCCCTTTTAGTTTGTTTGGTCAATCCTTTTTTGTTTTTGACTTCCTGGTTTTGACCCGCGCCTGTGTCCCGATTGCCCGTTTGTCTGCCTGTGTTTTGACCCCTGCTCTGTTCAACGACGATGATTCATGGATTGAACCTAAAAATAATAAACGCACCGATTATACGCACTTGCGTCCTGCCTCTTCTCCCGTGCTACACACGTTACAATATGGAGGATATTGACTTTTATGTTTTATTAACTATTGGTTGGGATGTTGCAAATTTGAAGGGGGTGGCACAATTGGGCTTTGCCTATATTGGCAGAATGGCATGCGCTGGCCCTGGATACAATTAGATGTACACTTTTAGAAGAAAAAAAAGGTTAAATCTCGTATCCTAAAGGTTTTTTTGACCCTCTGGGGACACCCTACAAGAGAATGTACAGAGCGTTTCCCCTTCACAAAGATTCCAAGTACTAGAATCCCTTTAGAAAGCTAGAATCATTAACAATCCAAAGAACCCCTGAGGGACCCTTTTTAAAAGTGTAATTTAGGATCTGTTATCTCAAATACTGTAGAACGAACAGACTTTTTGAATAATTGCTTGTGATTTATTTGTTGGCTAATATGTAATGCCTAAGTTTACTTTTTTTTTCTTTTTTTCCATGGGAAGATAGCAAAGTTTACACACCAGTTTCTACTTTTTAAAGTATTCATTCAAGTGAATGAAAAGTTATATGCCAGGAGTAGATTTTGTCCTAGGTGATGTGTCTGAAATCTTCAGGCACTAGGAGTTCTAACAGTTTGTGACCTCCTTATCGATGAACTTCACCAGGCAGGAATACACACACACTCACTCTAATAAGTATAGCCTTCCCACTTACACTAGGGAAGAGACCTGATTTGTTACAGGTTGCTTCACAATAATTGCACCAACTAAATCACTGCATGCCAGGCAGAGTTCCCAAATATGCCAAGTATTTATGGGAACATGATTAATTCATTGTTATTGTAAGGGATTCCAGGATTTGAGGATTTCCTTTACAAATGATATTTTTCATACTTTATCATAGAAGCAGAGAAATAGAAATTGTGTCTTTCCAGTAGGTGCTTATCCACAAATCCACAGATCAAATCAAGTGGTGTGCACTTAACAGTACCTCATATTTAGGAGCTCAAGCGTATGCAAGTGTATCATGCTCCCATTGCTGAAACACTGTTTTTGACCTCAGTGAGGTTCAGTGTTGTTTTTACTCTGCGGTGCATTGTGTATTATCCTTTATTGTGTCGTTTTGCCTACATTTTTACACACTCCTGTGTGTGTATGTTTTATGTGTCTGGGTTATAAGATGTTCTTTACTCATACTAAAGTGTTGTTATTCTGTCTGTGGTCTGGGAAGAATAATCATGCTAATGGAGAAAACAACATCTGGAGACCTCAGCTTTAACACTTTCTGTTTTCATTACAGTGAAATTTTTCTCTGTGTAATTTGAATGCAACCAACTTTGATATACCGATATCAGGACCTGATTTATCACAGGAATTGCCTATTACACAGACTCACTCATCCACTTTTTGTAATGTCTTTTATTGATGAAACTACTAAAGGTCAAGTGTGAGTAAGTTCAACTTGCGTACTCTGATCTGACTTAGGCTGGAGATCACAGAACTGGAGAGCAAAATGGTGGGGGAGTTAAGATAAACCAAAGCTTATGATGGGTCAAACTGGAGTTATTTTTATTCTCTTAAAAGAGCAGTATACTTGTGAGTCATGGTAGGACAGACATTATGCCTAGAAAAAAAAATCCCAGAAAATAAATATCTTGTCAGGGAGGGAAAAGTCCTATGTACTTTGTCACATATGTTAAGTACCATATAATGCAATGCAAAAGGTTCCCTTTACCCTCCGTTCCTCTCTATGCTAATGTAGCGACACTGTGCAATACATTTTATGATATCATGGCTTTAACATTTTGGAATAGTACATCTGCAAGAAACTATTGTTCTGGCTTAAAGGAAAACTTGAACTCTGCTGCCCTCTGTTGCTTGTTTTATGAAATGCAGAATTAAACATTGCATTCAGTAGAGGGTCCAATGATATCAATAAACGTAGTCACACTCTTTAAACTAACTGCACAAGGATCTGGTGTTCAATATCTTTTCATTCAAGACAAAAGACCAGGTGCTACGCTTCAAGATATTATATTTGTTGGTTTTATACTCGGGGGCTGCAGCTTTGTTGATATCCTCCTTTTGCCTGATTTCTGCCCACTCTTGATAAGGAATGATATGTTCAAAGTTGATTTCACATTTTTCACAAAGTTGATGTCATATACATATATACATCATACATAGATGCATAATCATCAGAGCTGTTACTGTCCCCATGTATTTCTAAATCATTCTGTATTCCTAAGATATTGCAAAGTATTACGTGGATTCAGCTTAACAAATGTGTCCAAGTGGCAAGTTGTTTCCAGATGGGACTTTTTCAAATGGGCATGCAATACACCATTTTCTCACAATTATATCTTTAGGCAACAAAAATTTGTTTCGCAATGTCTTCCTTATTACATAACAGTAGCCTTGGTGTCTAGAATAGACTATAATTTGGTGGCCTTTTTTTCTGATTTGGATGATTGAATTGATGAAGTATTACTGTGGCAGCGGGGGTGTGGCTGAGCGCCGGTGGCTGACGGAGAGCGCGGTCACAGAGAGGTAACAGGTGATCCCACCTGTGGATGATTTCCGGCTTCCTGTTCATATGCCTTTTGTCGTTCAGTAGGGAGCCGGATCTTGCAGAGCCAGCACGAAGAAACCTAAAGAGTGCCGATATCGTTGATATCTTCCTTTTATTTGTGTGCTTATGTTCTTTTAAGGGAAAAAGCCTCAAAATAAAGCTCCGCTCCTGAATCAGGTCTGCCGTCTGTGTCCTCCTTCACTGCCCGCCGACCAAGGTCGTTACAATGACATAAACAGAGTTAACTTATCTGGAACCTCTGATATCGGTCAAAATGCTCATTTGCGTGTTGCAGTCTTCTGTGATGCAAAGGCCAACACTGTCATTTTATTAGATAAACATAACATACAGGTGCACTTTACAGGTGCACAAGTGCTGACTGTAGCCCATGTTGCACAATTTGCCAAGCCCTCTCTACTCCGTGCATTAATGGTTGGTCTATGATCATCAGACCACTGTTGATGATGATGATAACTCGGGTGGGTGCACTCATTTCAACACAGCAGTGACACCAACTGCTTTTTTTTTTATGTGTGTCACTGCTTCCAGTCAAAAGCAATCCTGCGATCAGAAACCAGCCACCATGCACTGTAGTCATCCTCACAGGGTAGGCGTTGCTGATCAAGTGGTGACGTGTGGTGGTGACGTGTAGTGGTGACGTGTAATAACACCTTAAACATGACGTGGTTATTTGTCCAACAGAACATTTAATAAAGTCGTGTCTCAATTTATCACATTAAATTACTCTTTTATATAAATATATATGTATATATATAAATATATATATACTTTACATGCCTTTTTACTAATTCAACTTTGATCAGTTACGATGTATCTGCGCCAGTCAATGAGGCGCACGCGCGTTGCCTAGGGACGGTTACCATGGTTACACTGTAACACAGGTTGAATGAAGCTTTGCTAGCTCCAGGTCTGGTTTTGGGTAAGAACACGTAACGTTATGTGGACATTAATGCGTTAAAGGCGAACAAAACAATACTTTCCAGAGCAAGTGAAAAAGAAATGACCACCCTTGAATGCCGTAAGACAGCAAACTCGTTTAAAACGAGTCAGCCAGGTGAATTAAGCCGGCTAACTTGCAGCTAGCTAGCTAGCTAATGCAACTGAATACCAATGTTAACACTGAACTACAGCCTTAGCTAAAAGTCTAGTGTAATTTCAGTGGTGACTTTGTTGTTTGCGTAACTATACAAGAACAAGAACCAATTATTAGTATAGAAAGTTGCTTTATTTTATATGATAAGTATAACAATGTTATAATGGAATAAAATAAATAAATGTGTACTTCCATCATATGGCTTATGTGGCTAAACATAAAGTTGTGCTTTGTGCTTATTTATTCTTAAAAAGCTGAACTCTGGAATGTTTTGGGTTTATTTGTAACAGAAAGATGCCCCTACTCATGTAGACATAAGACTACTCCTGATGTCTGCTGTAATCTATTCAGTTTTTTAAGAATAAATAAGCACAAAGCACAACTTTATG
>JAOUQW010029694.1:0-22642 GCA_028565825.1 Olivaichthys viedmensis | reverse complement strand
AGTTTTGGATTTGTTGAACACTTTTCTTGGTCACTGCATAATTCCAGATGTGTTATTTCATAGTGTTCATGTCTTCACTATTATTCTACACTAGTGAATAATGAAGAAAACCCTTGTATGAGCATGGGGGGTGCACAAACTTTTGACAGCAGCACGCCTCAGCAATGTTGAAAAATGGTGCCTTTGGTTCATTCTCAATGAGTTCATCGATAAGCATCATATTTTAATCTTTATTCTCGGGCCAGGGCTTTGAGCTTATGAACTATTTATAACGTTTCGGTCGTGTAACATACTAAAATGTAGTCGTAACTTAGTCACGATCTCTAAAACGTGTTGTAGATGACAAGGACATGGCCATTTTTTTTGTTTTCGTACATTGTTTATTTGCTCTTTTAAAAAAACAAACAGTTAATTGTTTATTAACCTTTGTTTTTCGGTAATGTTTTTTTAAATATATTTAAAGCTATTAATGTTCGACGTACACGTTTAGCTTTTTTAAAGTATAAATCGGGGCATAAAATCATTCCGTGTTATTTTTCTTCATTTTGATTCCCCTCATAATTTCCCTCTTCTTTTTTTTTTTTTTTTTTTTTACATGAACTTGTGATATTAAATGTAGATATTGTGATAAACTGTTTGTTTTCTGACTCCTCTATACACATGAGGCGTTCTTAAAGAGCTGCTGAATCTGCCAGCACATGTGTCACATGTTTTACATCGCTGATATTCCATGATATTGATTTGCAATTAAATGTGTGTGTGTGTGTGTGTGTGTGTGTGTGTCATGTTTTCCAGCTGTACTCTCTGAATGAATACAAGCCTCCGATCTCTAAAGCGAAGATGACTCAGATCACCAAGTCAGCAATTAAAGCGATAAAGGTAAGTATCTAGTTAAAACACGAGTTAAGAAGAGAAAGTAGGGTTCAGGGTTATGCTTTAGGCTGTCTCCTGTTCCTTATTACATGGGTTGTGCCTGAAATAAAACCCTTGATCTTTATATAATGAGCTAAATTGGAGATCATGTGTCTCCTAGAACAACTAGAACCCCGGAAAGTTCATTCCCTAACAACGTCCTGATTTGCCCTGCAAATTAAAGGACAACAAAAAATGATCTATAGTGTGGCGTTAACATTTTGCAGCCCCCTGTGTGTTGTCGCTTATTACACTTCGCAGACAATAGCGATAGTGTTATTACGTTAACGTTATATAATAATGTTATAACGTTACCCCGATACCGCTATAACCTTTCTAAATAGCATTTCCAAAATCTAGCCTGGATAATGAAACGTAGCTGTTTACAAACGTAGCTAGCCAACAAGCTAGGGCTTGGTGCAGAAATGACCCCGAAGGAAAACTAAGACCACGCAGTTTTCATAATATTTTTATTTGTGTATTTTAATGCAATATACCATTTAAATAAATCCACAAACGCGCAAAGCTATTCTATCGAAATCGAGCCTGGAGTGTCGGGTCCTGGAGAGCCACGGCCCGACAGAGGTTACTGGGGGGGGTTTTCTTTCATAAAGGAGCGGTCACACTGAATTAACACGCCTATGAAGGCCTATGAAGGCCTATGAAGGTGTGTAGGTAGAATGTAAAACTCTGCAGTACTGGCGCTTGTTTACATGTGATGTCAAAATTGTTTTGGAACGGTCGAGCGTGTCGGTAAATCCAGTCCTCTATTATAACCTAATCATGTTTATCGCTTTTGTTTAAAAGTCATTCAATACCTAAAGAACTAGAGGCCGAGTTGAGCCTCAACCATAGAACCTTGGTGGTTCTTTAAGGGACTGCTCGTATATATCGCGTTACGTTGCACAGCAGGAGTTTTTCCGGATCACGTTTTTACTCTAACCCGGTGCTACTGACGTACGTCAAGATGGACAGACTCGGATTCGTCCGTTATTATTCATTGTATGAGGCTGGACACACCTGCGATGCATTATGACTGCTGAACGCTTGGCTGTGTCGCTGTGGTTTATTTCAGGCTGTATGGATGGGTTGTGGGGTTAGTGGTGGCTCAGTGGCTAAGGCAAAAATACAATCCCAGGACTGCCAGAGACACTGTCATGGCCGCTCAGTGGCTTGGATTGTGTGCTCTCTCTCTCTCTCTCTCTCTCTCTCTCTCAAACAAAGAAAAAGAAGTCATAAATGTAAAGTATAAGTTTTAGGTAACTGGGCGTTTTTATCAGCGCTTCATGCGTTCGATGCTGAGACTAGTGCTGGGTCGATTTTCACGATTAATTAGTTTAATTGCGAATTAATGTTTCAACGCGATGGTGCAAAATGTGAAAATTTGAGATTTTATCGTTGCATATATTGTTTCAGGCAATACCGAACGAAAAATAGAAATAAAATAACGAGTGATGTTACTGTTGACACGAAGCTTCAAAGCTTGTGTCAAAAACAAACAAACAAACGACACACTGGTTTCAGAAGCACTGTATCACTGCTTGATTAGTTTTCCCATAAACACGTGATCAACGCCGTCCGAAGATTCGTTCGCTGCGAAACCACGTGACTGCGTCGCTCTAGAATCAAAAGCAGCGTCGCGAACCCCGGCGCAGGTTTCGAATGGCTGAGAGTGCTGATCACCTGCTCAACACTACCATGCACCTGATTTTGGATGAGTTACGGTTCATATGTGCCTCATGAACCTTTTCTGTAGGTGAAGGAGCAGGGCTTGGTTAAAGGGGAGCAAGTCAGCGGGTTCGCTGTATATAAGCACATGTGTATATATATATATATGTTCGGTTTATTTAGATAAGAAATACACGCACGTGTTTAGTGTAGCATGTTTTTAAAACACTGGAAATGATCGTTTCATTAGATGTTAACCTGAAGCTCCGCTGCAGTAGACGGAGATGTGTGCTTCATGTTTTTGGCCACCAGATGTCGCCAACGTGCACCGTGTAAAACCTCGAGTCATTAACTCTTTCAATACAACTGACTGGAAAAGCCTCAGCGCTTTCACCGATGGATGCACTTGTAACCAAGAAAGGTGGTGACATCACCTCAGTAATATGGAATCGGGACCGATTTGAGTAGTCTGATGTTGAAGAAACTACTTTTTAGGAAGCCAATTGCGGCTAAAAGTAGCAGCACGACTATATTATTAAAAACGTCGAGTGGAATGGGAGCAGTGTGTGAAACTACGGGATGAAAATCCAACTTTTAAAAATCCAAATTCGAGAATCGTTGATGATTTGAAAATAATATCGAGATTAAGTCTTTAACGCCGTATCGCCCCAGGCCGAGACGAGCAGCTGAAAGTCGAAATTTTAACTGTAGGGAAAGAAACGAATCAAAAACACGGTTAGCCCGAGAAATGTTCGGCTTCGTTGTGTAACTCTTAAGTCCTTTTTAAGGTTGCCAACGTTTTGTATATCGAATAAATCGAGCCACACGCAGTGTTCGAGTGCTCTTCTTTTTATACGCATATCATCCAAGGGGTTTGTCTTTTTGTGGACTACTCGCTCGCTGTGACTCAGTTTAGCTTTGGGTTTCTTATTTAAAGACCCCCTGTGCGCAAAAACGTGCTTTTTAAACAATTCTCATGGATGGATTATTATGATTTATTTAGATTTGGGTTAAATTAGTTTCAAATTTAAATTAGGGCTTTTTAACGGCGTGATGGCACGAGGGGGTGTTTTTCAATTTGCATAATCATGCATATTCATATATCCTTGCATTCTTGATGAGTGTAAGTTTTAGAGATGTTCCTACGCCATTTCTAGTCGTTTCTTGGGCATAAAAATAATCCGTAAAACATGTAACAATTTATTTATTCAACGTAGATTATAATTACAGCTTTATCTTTAATAAGAAAGGAAACTAAACCAGACAGATTGAACTTGAGAGTTGAAATAACTTTTTTTTGCGGTTTATGGAGGCAGTTTGGTGTTTTTTTTCTGGTACCAGTCAGGAATCGCTGTACCTGTTTAGCTCTGAGTTTATTTTTCCAACACTGACCTGATGCCGACGTCCTCACAGTGTCTGAGCTGTCATGCGAAACGTCACCGCTTCTTCTGTGTGCTGTGTTTACGCACCAGAGGTGTGTGGTCACGTCAGATACATTACACGCCTTCGTGGCATAAAATGCACCAGATCAGAAAATGTAAAAATAAAATAAATACAGGTCCGTTCTGAAGTGATCATGACTGCGCCCTACTCCCTCCGAAGGCGACACCCTTTACAGTGAAAACCCTGAAGCATTTGGAAAGCAGTCACAGCCATTCACGTGCTGCAGCAGGTCAAACCCGTAGCGTAAACGGTTTTATTGGTTTAAAACCTGGCGCGTTAATACAGAATTTAATTGTTGTGATGCGCCAGACGTGTGCGTATATCGAGTGTTTCACAGCGGCTTCGAACGCGGCTCAGCCAATCAGACTTCAGAACCCGGAACGATCCGTTTTTATGATGTACGTTTTGGTGGTCTTGTTTATTGAAAGGTGTCAAGGGTCATGCATCGCTTCCATGGCAATAACACTTATTCCCTGACCTTTATTTCACGGTTTCATTTTATCTGGATGCCAGTGAAGTGCTTCTGTCTCAGATGCTTACTGAAGTGTGAGGCAGGTCCTGAATAATCGGGCGAACTCTACTGCAATAGGAAGTAAAGTATTATTTTAGAGATGCCTCTTTAGAAATGTTCCCTCCGTTTGTGTGACTGGACTGATAATAGATGATATTTTGTACTTTGACTTGACATGATTGCAGTAAATGTGTGGGTGTAAATGGACAGGTGGCGTCCCCTGTGCTTTGTTCATGCTCTGAGACGTGTGCCAGAAGCTTTTGATCCTTACAAAAAGAAAAGGGGGACGGTTTATCTGCTGATTTGTCATATCTCTAATTTATGAATGGGTGGAATAAAGATTCATGTTGTTTACGTGAGGAAAATGATGCGGCATTTATCAACCCGACTCGGCCCATAAAACAGTTCGACTACTTAACAAACTACTTGATTTAAAAAAAAAAAAAGTAACACCGCCGCCGCCTCGCTCCTGGAAAATGTAATTAAACGAACATGTTGGCTGTTTGTACTGATGCAGCAATACGGCCATGGACTGACGCATGTAAACGCAGAGTTTTCCCCATTATCAGATGATTTTAACTATTGCCAGAATCTGATTTTTTGCAGTTATCAGATGATTTTGGACATATAAATGCACTCTCTGTGTAAAATGAGCGTATTGTACCGTCCTAGCGCTCTCTCTTCACTGACCAACAAAGCGTTGTTACCTCTAAATAACAGTGTTACTGCAATGTTAGCTGGTTTCCTTTTAATCCTGCTGTGTGACTGTATGCTTTCTGTGAATAACGCCTCTTTCCCCTTCCCTCAGCAGCTCTCCCAGCACCCCAAAGCACTGAAAGTGAAGCAGGACGAGGGGGCGTGAGAGAGTTTCAAAGAGATAAGGGAACCCCTAACCAGCTTAGGTAGGAGATGGGATGTTTTAAAAAAAAAAAAAAAAAGAGGAGGATGGAAGAAACCAAATAAATTCCTCACAAGCGCTCAAACATGTAGACACAAGTCAGACACTTTATTTTTTTGGTTCAAGAAAGTCTAAAGTCTGCTGCAACGACTTTTTAACAATTCTGTCCAGGTTTCTGTTCAGGTTTAGGGTGTTGAGGCGTTTGCTTGGTGTTTGTTTGACTCTGTTAGACTTTCCTGAGCCTGTTGACTTCAGGTCAGGAATACGTAGGCTAGTGTTCAGCCTGATGTGTTCTCCATGAGTGTAATAAGCTCCTGATCTTATCTTCAAGATCAAAACATGGACGATAAGAGCTTGATGATGTGTTTTTCTTCTTCTTCTTCTATAAATTATGTCCGTTTTTATTGTCGTCAAATTGAACCGGTTTCTTAGGCCATTGACAAAAAGTTGGATTTCTGCCAAAACGTTGTGGTTCTAGGCTCTTTGGTTACCATCGCTAATTTGTAAACGGTCATGACTGAGTTCACTTTGGCCTGCATTGTGTTTTAGTTTTGGATTCATCCTGGAGGTTAATAATTTCGCCTCTCGGACTGTTTTTGTCCCTTCAGCCCTAAGTAAATATTTTCTATGTCCTCTTAGAAGGATGGGCTTATTAGAAATGTAATAATTAGCTGCGTTTGGGGTTGTGATATTTTAATGTGCTTGATTAGCTGTGTTAAATCTACTGGAGCTCTCTGCTGCGACATGAGAGTCTCTCTGGTTTGGTGGTCATCTATGGTCCACGGCTTAACTCTTGTCTTCTGCTGCTGTCTGCACAGATTTCAGATTTTGTACTGAATAATATTTATAACGTGACTGGCTTTTTAATGTTATCGGGCTGTTGGTTATGTTCGTAATGCATTAGATGATGACACACGGCTCGTCAAGAAAATATGTAATATGTCCAGCCTGTATTAATCTCCTCTGCAGCTCTGATACTAAACGTCTTTTATTGTTTAGCCCTAACGAGCTCTTTAGTTTAACCCATCAGTTTGCGTGTAGCTTTGCTTCCAAGCCTAGCGATCTAGTGCTTTCATTGCTTTTATGACACGAGGCAATCCCAAGATGTCTTCCACCTCCAGACCTGTACAGATCCACGTTGTGTGCTATGCAACCCCCTGGAGAAGCGAGTGGCCATGCTGTCTTCAGTGCACGATCACATCGTCATGGTGTGTCTTGCACAGTCTACCAGTTCCAGTTAGAGACGCACCAATCCCATTTCTGCATGTTCCCTATAGTACAGATCCACACGGGTGGATGGACACGGGTACGACTGCATCGTCTTCATCAAATGCTTTTTTTTTTTTTTTTTACATTGATTGTCGTCCAGAACCCAAACAACAAAACGTGTAAAATCCTTCCAGAAATTTGAGCCGTGATTTGGTTACTGTGGCCTTTTGTGCCGGGAACTTGCAGTACAGGGAGACTGCAGAGATGACCGACCGTATTCAGAGTCAGAGACCAGAGCGCTGGAAGCTGAGCAGAATGCAGTGCAGTGCAATGCAAAGCTGTCCTACGTGTGACTTAAAAAAAAAAGAGTAACAATGCCACCATCGCGCTGCTGGAAAATGTAATGGAACCAACAGCGCTGCTATTTGTACTGATGCAGCAATATGGTCAGAGACTGACTCATGGAAACCTTTATTTATTTAATTATTAGATGATTGAATTATTGCCAGAATCTTATTTTGTGCATATGAATGCACTCGATGTGCAAATGAGCGCATGTATTGGATAACGCGCCATCAGCCTGCAAAAACAAAGACGCTAACTTGACTTTAATAACATATTTTGGTGGAGCAACACCGCTAATAGCTGAAATGTTAGCAAAAGACTGGGACATTATGAAAAACGTCCCAGCCATGATGGTGGCACGCTTGAAGACGATTTGTGTCCCGTGTTCTGTGGTGTTGGTCAACTTCACGCTCATTAATGGCGTGTATAAATAAGGGCAGTGGTGGCTCAGTGGTTAAGGCTTTGGGCTATCGAGCAGAAGGTTGCGAGTTCAAATCCCGGCACCACCAAGCTGCCCACTGTGGGGTCCTTGTGCAATATGGAGCATTTCTCAAAGCTGCGTGTTGAAGTTATAGTCGGCGCATCAGCAGTCTATTTGTGCAGCTGACACCGACTTTTAAAGTGTTGCAGAAATCGGAGCAGTGATCATCAGGCTTCATTTTAAAACATGATGTGATCGCCAGCAACAAGAGAAAGCTCATACACTCATAATAGCACAAGAGCTGATAGAGTTAGCGCTGCCACTTGTATGCTAGGAAGTCAGGGCTATGTTATGCGTTAGTTATTAGCTGTGAGAGACATTTTGTAGCTTACCTTGCTGATAGCCTTTTTTTTCCTTTGTTTATTGCTCCTGAGGTTGTGTAGCCCCTGTTAGGCCAATAACATGTAGACTACATTTACTGAAACTCCAGTCCTGGTAGTGATCACACGCATAACTGCTGCGTTTTATAGCATTTATTATAGCATTTATTATAGCATTTATTCGCCAAAGAACTCCGAAGATTCAACGAGCATAATTATCCTCACAAACTCGTATTTTGCACCTCAAATTGTTCCTCAAATGTCTCGGGTTGCAAAATCCCTCACAGAATGTCTGATCCCTAATCTATGTCATGGCATGGCCAAACGTTGCACTCCGCAGTTTAACCCCCAGCCTCAAGTATGAAATAGCTGGCAAGCGCGTCTAACAACGTGATGTGAAATCAAATAATAAGCTAAACGGATCTTGGTTGATGAGGACATGACCTTCCAAAAGTAGCCTCCCTTTAAATCATACTTCAACAAAGCTGATGTGTATTTGAATATGAGGCAATGACCGATGGCCTGCATCAGAAGCCTGCAGCTTTGCCCTGTGTAGAACAGGAAGACAGACGGGCTGGCGAAAAGCTCTTCAATTGTTAACCGTTGAAGGAAGCAGCTTCCTTTCCTCCTTATTTTTTCTTTTTTCTTATTATTTCTCCTGTTATTAGTCATAGCCATTTTCCCGCTCCTGCTGAACAACAGAGAGCGCGCGGGCTTTTACAGTAACAGTGGCTGTGGACTTTGAGTGCTAAATCCTGAGGAACACATTTTCAGAAGAAGTTTCTTCTTATATTGGAGATGGTTTACGTTTGACTGGATAAATTGGGGTGGAATTCAGTCCAAGCGCAGAGCCGAGCACTTCAGCGTGAAGGATCTTCCATTAGTTAGCTCGGAGCCTTAACCACTGAGCGTCCACTGAAGGTCGACTCGAGACTGATTTTAAAACGGTGCTCATCTCATATTTGTCCCTTACAGGCCACTTTACATCAGAATATGATCAATAATACTCATCACCATTTCATGAAAGGAAAAAATAAATAAATCATTTGCAAACTGCTTGACTTGATATCTCCCGGGTACTCGATCCGTCAAAAATGAGCCGAACGCACGTCCGCAGTCGACGTCATGTGCATTTATTAGTGGATTGGATCAGAAAAGATGGCAAATTCGATCCAATACTTGTCGAGCGTTTCAGACCGTATCGCTCTGATCTGATCTCTGCTCGGTATCAGATCGGCACTTCTTTAGTTTCAGTTCCTCTTGTAGATATTTGTCCTATATTTCCACAGAGCTGCCTTTTTTTTTTTTTTTTTTGTCGTTTTTAGTTATTAACCCATCCACAGTCCGTATGTGCAACTGACACACGCGCTTAAAGTGCTGCAGAAATCAGATTCAGCGATCAGTAATCATGAGGCTTCACCTTTGGATGCAAACTGCTTTTTTATGAAAGTTTTGTAGGCATGTTTGGTGAAATGGAGAATTAACAAGCACGGCGCTGGCAAAGAGTTTCCAGAATATAAAGAGCGGAAACAATGGGAATGATCACAAGATGATTACAAAACAGGAAAAAGTTTTTTTTTTTTTACATGTGTATATTTATTTATTTAAAGGGTTTAGTGCAGTGCTCAACATGGTTCAAACGTACTGTTGATTTAATTTCAACTTAAGCACATAGCAAGCTGAGTGTGACTGAAAGCAGCACTCATGTAAATGGTGACTGCAGAATATTCCGACCACAGCTGTAAATACTTCACACAGTTGGAGCAAACTTAAAAAAAAAACAAGATTGGGCTCTAAGATAGATTGGCGACTGCTAACCCCGTGCCCCACCTTGACCTAAATCTTTTCAGATGTGTGATTGTGAAACTATGAGGATCATCAGGTCTTTTATTGATTTTAGACACCTAGTTTTTAAATTTAAATAAAATACATTTTGGTCATATTTTAGGGTGGATTCATGTCACATTCTTTGAAAATTGCAATGATTTGAAATGATTTGATACACAAGTTAGACAGTCTGTAAATAATTCATACATTCTGTTGACAACTAAGGTGAGATTTCCCCCCTGGGGTCTCCTCTCTCCAGGCGGGGCAAGGTGGCCCTATGCAGTGTTTTAAATTCTTGCTATAAAATTGGATATTGTTTCAGTTGACTTCCTTTAACAGTTTATTGGTTTTATGCGTCATTGTCCTGTTCAATGTAGTCTCAGTTCCAAATGTTTTACTGAATAAACTTAATAAATGGACATTTCTAACTGTCCCCCACTTCCCCTACGTTAACAATTGGTCTGTATTTGTATGTAGTAATGCCTTTGTTGATGATAATCTAACTGCATAGGGCATGAAATGTATACACAAAGTCTTACTTTGAATAGAAGTAAAGCTCCCCGGTTCTATGAATTGTTAAATGATCAACGTAGTTGCTTATGATGATCAGTGATTCCCCCATTGGCTTTACTTTAGCTGGCTTCATGTGTCTTGGAGGAAGCACGTGTTGGCCTTTACGCTCTCTGGTTGGTACTGGTCGTGCGATAGGGGAGAACTGGCTAGTGGGTGGGAACTGGGGGAAAATGGGGTAAAAATCCAAAAAGAAATCAAATAAAACGATGTATTCTAGCTGTACTTTAAAGCACGGTGGACCGTCACATAGAGATTATAGATAAGACTGGCCCAGTGAGGATTTAGCATTGATATTGGGACGATTCTTAATCCATGGTTTAGGATTGACCTAATGTGATTGGCGACGCCAAACCTCCTCTTAAGGTCAGAGTTACATGTGAAGGCGTTTGTCCTGCCTTTTCTGTGGTTTCAGAACTAGTCTTAATTACATTTACAGCATTTAAGCAGACTTGCATGATGCAGTAAGTCTGTCATGATGCAGTGCCTCTGCAGCAGGGAGGGTTAAGGGCCTTGCTCAAGGGCCCAACAGTGGCAGCTTTGCGGTCCTGAGCCTTGAACACACGACCTTCTGATCAGTAGCCCAGAGCCCCAACCACTGAGCCAGAATTTTGAAGTTTAAGCCCAGTCAGTTGAGGACCAGATGAGTAAATTTAAATAGTTTCCAGCCTTGTCCACAGCAATATGGATTTATTTGAAAATGCTTTGAAAGTGTTTTGGCCTTCTGTCTGCACTGAAACGGCGTGTTCGACAACATCCACAACCGAGGGACAGTTTATTTAACTCCTGTCGGTGCTATTTTGGTTAATTGAACAGCGCTGTGTGTAATATAAACGTTGCATTCCTGCGTTCAAGAAGTCGTACCTTAAATTCACTGCTGTACGGCCGACCTCTGGTCACTTTTTCACTTATCCATCTATGCTTTCCAACAGCGTAAATGGCGTAAACGTTCTGGTTTAGGTTGTGTGCGCAGCCGTTTCTGTGTTTCAGTGTGGACAAATCCTTTTTTTAAACGATGCAAAAACACCAGTATGGATGAAAAACTTTATGAAAAGAGCGTTTTTAAAAAGCATCTGTATTAATGTAGATATGACTGAAATCTACAGATTGTACAGAATGTTCGAGGATTCATTCATGGGCTCGGTGACGTGATTATATGATCTCAGCATCGGGATTAAATTATTTCCCGAGAGGCTCGTGGGTTTTATCAAGGTGATTGGACCTCAAAATGTCTTTTTGGACTGAATATTTAACGTTGACTCCTTTACTATGTTAAATAATTTAGTTATTTGGTTATCTATTGTTTTGCTGAAACGTTGATGTATATTGTGTATCCTGAAATTGCCTTCAAGTGTATCGTCCACCTGCAGATTCAGTTATGTTTTTTTTTTTTTTTTTTTTGCTTATAAAGCAGTTGTGACTAAACTTTAGATCAATATCCTTGTTTTAAAATGTTTTTCGTCTCTTAACTATGGTGAGTGAACAGCAGCTCTCAGCTTTACGATGTTCATGTGTAAATCGTTTTCAGGCCGTTAAATCAACATTTATTTAGAGTCGTACCGACGAGTCGGGGGGTTTATTCTGGATCCGAGGCGGCGCCGATGTGGGTGTAACGTCACACTTTCGAAAACGGTATACTGCCATAATAAAATAACGGACCGATTTGTTAAAATAGTACGCCACCTTTTGGTACGTAGACTTTTAACAAGTGAGCAGCCACAACAAAGCCTTCCTGGTTACCATGGCAACCGACCACCACTCGTGGCTACGTCCAGAGTCCTCATAGTAAAGCCTGTCCACTCTGCGGCCATCTTGGCGACGCTCTCGGGCGGTTATTTCCAGTCCTACAAGACCAGGCCCCTCTCTACTTGAATGCGGAGAGACCCGTAAACCCGACGTGGATCCGCAAGATGGCGTTTCAAACATGGATTTAAATAATCACTGTTAAAATCTGACAACTATGCTGTAAATAATTTGTGGTCTTCGGCTCCAATGAAATTAAAAAAAAATACATATTTTTTTTGTCGCTCCAGCTACTGCGCATGCACATTTCTCCATAACGAGCGGGGTAACGGTGTGACATCAACCTTATTTACGGCTGCTTCTATAGTAACCGTGATCATCAGACCAGAGAGTAGGCCGAATCCCAAATGTCTTCCTGCTCCCTACATACACGTGCACTACATAATGTCTTCTACTACGTGGCCGATAGGAAGCCGTTTAGGATTGGCCTTGCGGCGCGGTTTAGTTCAGCTAATCTGGTTTTTACGCTTTATTTCCATTATAGCTCACGAATATTCGTCTCGGTCTTTTTCTCATTACGCCTTTACCGACAAGGCCATTGGCTCTTTTTACTGAAGGGGCGGGACTTGCGTAATACTGTCGCCATGTTGAGCGTTATGCGCGATCCCGTTCATATTTCAACCCGTGAACTATGTCCAAAGCCTCCACCATAGATTCACACACATCGTAGGTGGCATACTGTTTTGCAATGCTGTCTGGTGCGGTAGTGAGTTGTTTGCATACAATTCTCAGTCCTTACGAGTCTCTGTCTGTCGCATATTACACCAGTCTGTCTGGGTCCCTAGACTTGCTGCTGCTGCATCCTCCAGAGTCGGTGTGTCACGCTCTGCAATGTTTTTACCAGTCCACCATTTAAGAGTCATGGCCGTTCGCTGACTGGTTAAACTTGATACAGTCGAATGTAGTTTCCTGTTTGTAGCTCGGATGGAACTCATTAAGGCCTTGGTAAATAGCTGATGAGTTTGGGTGTGTATTAAATGTGCTAAAGCAGGGAGAACACTAAACTGTGCAGGATTATGGTGATGGAGGTGATTTTTAAGACTTATAAACTGTTAATGCATTTTCTCGGATCAAAATCTGATTTTGTACAGTTATATTAAATTGCCTGAATTTGGTGCGTTCTACTAAGATTGTATCTAGCTGTGGCTAATATTACTAGCATATCTACAAGACTTGCATGCCTTGTTCTTATTTTTATTTAAATCTTGTTTTTTTTATACAAATGTTTGCCTTTTTCTCAAAGCATATTAGCGCAAAGTCAAGTGGTGGGCACGTGTAGTTGACTACTCGAGCACCCCTGTAACCACCTAATCGATTTGTAAAATACTACTTAAAATTCGTGAATTTATTTTCATTGGCTTGACACAAAAATAAAAAAAAAGGCCGGTAGCTTATTTTATGTTATAATTTGAATGCATGGTGTGGCGCTGTTGCTGACTCAGTGTGAACGATTGAGCACAAGACACCGGGAGTTTGTTGGCGTAATAGTGGTGACGGACCCAAACAAAGCCAAGTGTGCCAATACTTAAAAAAAAAAAAAAAAATGATAGAAAATGTTGAGTGAAAACTTGAAGACAGTGTTAAAATACAAGCAAAACACAAGTTTGCACTACAAGAGACCAGCGCTTAGAGAGGTGATCTTTATGCATGAATCTTAAATGGCGTTTTATTGGGCATGCTGTGCACTACGTAGCTTCTACAAAGCCGTTATGTCATACCCTATGTAGTGAGCATATATAGGGAACAGAAAGGCATTTGGGATTCAGCCTGATTGTCTGTTAGAGGTGCTTAAATAACGTGCATACAAATTTTAAATCAAGCTAAATATCAGCGAGGAAAAAATCAATACCTTGTGAAAATAAATAATAAATTTAAAAAATGCAATTTTATGATATATTTATATTTCCTCCTTGGTTTATGTGACATGAACACATAGTGTAGCGCTACTGCAGACTGTGCCACTATAACAGTAGGCTCATTAATATTCAAATGCGACATGTTTAGTTGCTTTGACATTTAGTTGCTTTTTGACACTTTGGCTTAAAAAGGGAATTATCGTTGTTATTAAATTGGAACTGTTAATTAAGTAAGGCAAAAATCTCATGCATGCATCTGACCGTTTTATTTTAAATATTGAGAAATCGATGACCTTTTTACAATCAGCTCAGAGAATGCTTCACTTTCTTTGCTGTCCTGTTTATTATTTAAAATAATATGTAATACGGAGGAAAAAGCCACAACTGATGCACTTGTCAATCATTGCTGCTGTTTTTTACCCGGTCTTGTGGAAGTCGATCTTGTGGCCCCTGTCAGACTAATTCAGTGCGTGTGCAAAGGAGATGAGATGCACTGCTCTGTTCATGAACTCATTTGAGTACAAGGTCCTTTATCAAACTTGATCAGTTATCAATGAAATAAATTGTGCGTAACACAGCGCTACTTAGTACCCAACGTTAACAAAGATGAATACACAAACACGGAGTACACAAGTGCAATTTTCTTTATACGGTGCCAAAATAATGTTTGCATGTGTAACTACAGAAATGACAGTGCGGATCTAACCAGGCCTTATACGGCTCTTTAAATTGTGCTCTTTTATATACGTGTTTTAGGATTTTTCTGTCGTCTGAGGTTTAATCCTCAGGTTTAATGTCTTGACCAGTCCAGCGATTGCAGGCTGAGTTTGTAAAATAAATTTCTTTAGGAAGCAGCAACTTTGAAGCTGATGTATTCGTAGATGTGATGAGTAGATTAGTCGTGAAATACCACTCGTGTTGGTGTGAGTGAAGCACCTGGTGTTGGCTGGTTTTCACCAGGGTTCAATAAGCTTGTGTTGTGTACAGACTCGGAGAAAACAAACCGGTTTACGTATGTTCAGTTTAGGGTCGTCCCGAATAGTCTGAGTATTCGTTCATTAGGTTGGTATTCGATTCTCTATTTAGTATTCGGAATCTTTTAAGCCACAAAAATGGAGCCTAAACGACAGTAAATTTCATCCGCAAAGGCCTTTAGGTAGAACACTTATTGTTCGTGCATGGAAAAGGTAAAAAAATTAATAAATTCCGCGACGCTGTTAATTTTACATCGGTGGCAGCTCACGCGTCAAGTACGAATTTTAACCGACGTCAGAGCACACGCTGCTACAGGAGGACACTATAGGCAGAGATATAGCCCATGTGCTGCTTAGATTATTTCCATACACTGCAAAATATAGCAGCAATATTGTATTCTGTGTTGCTTCTAGCCGAAGAATTAGGACTGATTGAAGAAGCATGCTTGGTGCACGCGTGCCGCAGGTGCCCTGTGTAAAATGCCACGTTGATTAACATGGGTGCGCATTTGAAAGCCACGCCGTGCCCTTACCGCGCCTGGTGTAAAATGGGCTTTTAATACGTCGTTGCCGCCTACTAAATATATTTGAACTGCAGTAATGAACATTATAATTAAAAGTATGGTTAATTATGAAACGTAAGTGTTCGTGTTTTGAAGTGTGGCTTTGAGAACGAGTATTCGAAGCCTGTAAAATGCGAAGTTACGTTTATGACCTGCTAACTTGTTGCCAGTTTTTTTTTTCCCCATAATTAGTGGATGACCCTGGTCTTTATTGATATGTAGTAGTGTTTAGGGGCCAAGTAAATTATAAATATATACTGTAATAAAAAATATATATGTCACTTTTGGCTAGAATTGAACCGTGTACATTAAACTGCAGTACCTAACTTTTGGGCACTTGGGGACTAACGTTAGCTATAACAAGTCAATCCAACAGTTGACCTTGTCGTCAGCCTTTTAAGCAGTTAACTAGGAGAAGGCGCGGTTACTGCAGCAGGCAGAAAGACACTAGAGCCGAACAGTGTCTGAGAAGAGTAGCTAGCTAGCGGAACTAGCCTGCTAACATTGGCTAACCTTAACTACAAATTCTACAACAAGGGAAAGTTGTTATAAGGCTATAATTTCGATAACGAGCTAGCTTCAGCTTTAATTTATTACCATCCCTCAGTTAAATTAATTTTTTTTGCTTTTGTTGCACCTGCATCCTGCTCCTAAATGCAGTTATTATAAATTATATAAATAAATAAATAAAAAGCTGTGTCCGTGCGCATGCCGTCCTACACAGTCCCAATTGTCTGAGGTGCTACTTGTATGCTACACACATCATGTCTCACCTTCACTAGCACCGGTCTGACTCTGATGTGTGATTTTATGAAGCTGCAAATTGAAAATCCAATTGTTTCAATTGCCAGGCAGAACATTTTTTTCAGCCACTTTAGACCACTAAATCAAATGATGAAAGTGGTGTGATGCCTTCAGGGCTTTTCACACAGGAGGTGACAGTCGCTCACCCCCCCATTCATATTCAACGAGAGGCAGGAGGCAGGCAAAGCCACCCGAGCGGAGCAGCAAGCAGGCTCGTCCCCGAGAAACCATCACTCGTGTGCCCGAGACGAGAACGCATGCGTCCGCCCGCGGCAGAGTTAAAAAGTTTTGCGGCCATGACGCGAGAATCGAGTATTTCCATCTTGGCTAGCAAACTTGATTGACACAAAAGTAGATAGTAATTAAATCCTCATCAAGGACGTAGCATAGCTGGCTAGCATGTGCGTGTGCTCCTATTTCTGTTTGCATATGCAGACCTGCTGTCTATGCTGGTGAAGTCTTTTAGAAATGTAAGCGATGAGGATTTTTAAATCTGTCAAACCTGCAACTGAGGTAAATTAGTTCACATGAATATTTAGCTGAAATAATAATAATAAATAGGCCGAACGTTCTTCAGCTAAACGTTTAGAGTTTATTTATGGTCACATATTTTCTATTTACGACAGGTGGCATATGGACAAGCACTAGCTGTGTTTAGCGTTGCTGTCACTATGGTTACCATGCTAGAGACCAAGCGATTCTTTTTTTTTTTCTTCTATTCATTCCTTTCTTTCTCTCTTTCTTTCTTTCTCTCTCTCTCTCTCTCTCTTTCTTTCTCTCTCTTTCTCTCTCTCTCTCTCTTTCGCTCGCTCTCTCGCTCTCTCGCTCTCTCGCTCGCTCTCGCTCTCTCTCTCGCGCTCTCTCTCTCTCTCTCTCTCTCTCTCGCTCTCTCTCTCGGCTCCACATGGAATCCAGATGTCATGAAAACCCTGCTCCTTTTTGTGCGATATGGCATAAAATATAATCATTATAATAAATATTTTTTATTTCTACGAAACCAAGGAGCAGGAGGTTAAAATTGATGAATAAGTGAGTTAATGGCATAATGGACCAACTTCCGGTCAGCTGCTTGTTGCAGTGATGTTTGAATTTGACAGCGTGACCCGACTGATGATCAGTTGGACCAGAGAGAAACTGTTAATGAGGAGTTGTTTTTATTCATTTTATTTTTATTGGTCTTAATGAAATGTGCAGTAGGTCACTATGCTGATGACGCCTGCAATACACACAGAGAAAAGCGTATGGTGTGAGAATTCTTCGTGATGTAATGTAGGGTACACAGTGCACATGTTTATTGTACACAATGTGGCATTTGAATCGTTGGTGGTGGATTTAATATGATGGTGACGACTGTTAAATGGTATTGGCACACTTGTGAATACAGGAAGTGACCGGTTGTGTAAATGAAGACATGGATATAGAAATGCTCTTCGTGTTGAGGAGTGCAGCGGTTTGTTTTCCCGTTACACTTTTGTGCTCAAAGATTGGTGATTAGTGATGGTTTTATTTCGGATCCAAAGCTGTCAGCCGCGTGACTGCGCTTCCTGAAAAGTCCTTTTTTGACATTATATGCTCTTGAAAAGTGTTTCTCTGTTTTGCCTTTAAGCTCCAGATATGCTACAGAAAAGACATTGAACATTTATTGCATCATGAAGGAATAAGTGAAGTAAGACTTGCATAACAGGGCATTCATTGTCGGCATAAGTGTGAAAGATTCTACATGGATAACTTTAAGTTCTCTTTCCTTTGTTTATTTATTTATTTATTTATTACCCCGTTTTCTCCCGAAGGTTTTTAGTCGTCGCCAATTCCCGCCCACCAGCCAATTCTGTCCTATCGCACGGCAGCTACCAATCGGGGAGGGTGAAAGCTGACACGTGCTTCCTCCGAGACACGTGCAGCCCGCCGCTGCATCTTTACGACCTGCCGCTCATGCAACGTCATGGGGCAGCTGAACGCGCTCGGAGGACAGCGCCGACTGCCCTCTTCCATGTGCACGAGCTAGCAGATGCACACGATTGGCTAGTGGTGTAGCTCTGATTGGCTAGTGTTGCTCTGATTGACAGGGGAGAGAACGTATCGTCATTCCCCCTCCACCCAGAGAGCAGGGCCACTTGCGCTGTCTTGGACTCCCGGCCACGGGTGGCTGTGGCGTCGTCGGGGCTCGAACTAGCGATCTCCAGACGATAGGGCAGGGGAGTCGAACTCAATTTCTGCCCGGGCCACATCAGCATTTTTGTGAGGCCTTAAAGGGCCATATACTAAGGCTATACGTTTTAAACGTATTATTATTAGTGCATCTATTCTCTAATCTGATTATGGCCGTAAGTAAGTTTACCATATTTAATTTTGTTTCATAATTATGCAAGAAAATTGTATTCATTCATATCACAGGTTCTTTACTGTAACAGAAATCATACAGGCTTTTCTATGGTAAGAACAGACGTGTCCTCGGTCTCCCTCCTCACTGCAGGTTGCTACACGGGCTGATGCACCAAAGGCCGGTTAACACCGGAAGCGTTTTTTGACAAGAGCTCTGTAAGACGCGTGTAAAACGGGAGCCAATGTTTAAAAATAACCAAGCGCAATATTGTACATGGAACGCATGCAGTGTGGATTGGACGGACGGACGGTCGCTATGCGCTTTGCGTCGCGTCCGGTGTGAAAATGTTGGGTAGTAGTGTACCACGGGCCGTCTCGGTATATTTTTTTGCGAGTTTGTGCGGGCCAAATGAAATGAGGCAGCGGGCCTTGAGTTTGAGACCTGTGCGATAGGGCGAACGCTGTACTGTTGCTCCACTCGGTAGAGCAACTTAAGTTTTCTTCTATAAATATTGTGACCTGTTTAACTACAGGATCTCAGTTTCAACTCGTGTCTCACAACCCATGGACTGCAGATGCTCGTGTTTTCCACACCTCTGATTCAGCCCCTCAGTTTATTAGCAAATCTTTCATGAGTGTGTCAGGACGGCGAGGCTAAACGGCTCCAGTGCTAACGTTAGCTTTAACATATTTGCATTGAAATGAAATAAAATAATTCATGCACAAGGTTGGTGTGCACAAAGTTCTTGATAAAAGCGTGCACCAGAAAACGCTACATTAATGTTTTCAGCACGCCAGAGGAAAGGAGGCATTGATAATGTAACATTGTTTATTTAATGTCATTATTTAAGAAAAGAGTAAAACATGTCTGCGTCAGATATGAAAAATGTCCGACTGAAGTCCCACCGTTTGATGAACCTTTTAAAAAATTGTATTGCTCAAGCAGTTACAAAAATGTAATGACCTTCATTAATAAAACAGTAATTATAACAGACAGGAACAATATTAAGTAAAACAAATAGACTATGTGTGTGGGGTATATAACAATCTATAAGGTATGCAAAAATAGTCAGGGAAAATATTTCATCTGGTGTGTAGCTGATTGTCGACGTGTTGTGTATGATGTAGAATCAGTTGTCAGGGATATTGGCTTGGGATGCACCAGATTCTTGGCTAAAAAAATCACTTTAAACAAAAAAAAAAAAAGGTCCTTGGGCTTGTAGTATTTAGTTTCATCCAGTCCCTGAAGTCATTATTCCATCCGTGTCCCTTTTGACGTTGCACAAACTCTCATTTCCAGCACGACCCGATTTGTACCGTGCACCTGTAAACGTTTTATAACCATGCCTAATGACTTAACTTTGCATATTCAGGTCTTTAGGAGTGCTTCATGTGCTACTTGACATGAAAATGATCACTCGCCTTTTGCCGTTTGCATTAATCTGTCAATTAGGCTTCATTCACGAGCGTAACTAAAGACCAGAGTAAATAGCATTTATGCAATAATGCAAAAAAGCGAATTGATTTAAAAAAATCCCGCTGTGTCCTAATTTGTTGCAGCCAAAGATTTTCACAAATATTGACAACTATTTAATTCCCCCCCCCCTTCACCTGTTCGCCTGCAGTCAGATTAGTGCTTATCTTCTGCGGTTTACAGTTTATTACAGTTTGCCTACAATTAACACTCTGTAATCAGGGTTTTGGTCGTCTTGAATCAGTGTTTTAGGGAGAAGATGATTGTACGGTGCCGTGGCTTTACCGACCTGTGCTATTGGTTTATGTTGGAAAATAAAAAATAAAATAAACCTGTTTAAGCGTGTGAAATAAGCGCTCTCTCTCTCTCTCTCTCTCTCTCTCTCTCTCTCTCTCAGTTCTACAAACATGTGGTCCAAAGTGTGGAGAAATTCATTCAGAAGGTCAGTGGTCGTATGAATCCTTGTCGTCACAACTCTTGTCTCTGAACTATTTAGCACTATTTTGTGAGTCTCGCTTCTTTTGAACGATAATTTCCCTGTCCGTAGTGCAAACCCGAGTACAAGGTCCCAGGCCTGTACGTCATCGACTCGATTGTGCGTCAGTCTCGGCACCAGTTTGGCCAGGAGAAGGATGTGTTCGCGCCCCGCTTCAGCAAGAACATCATCAGCACCTTCCAGAACCTCTACCGATGCCCCTCTGACGACAAGGTCAATTCTCCATTATGTTCCTATGAGCTGTTGGCCAAGTGTTACAAGTCGAAAGCTGCTGTTTGTTCAAGCCGTAGAAAATGAGTTACTCGGGTGTCTAATTGGGAGTCGTCACGTCTCCATAACGGACAGTGGTCATTTGGCAGTTCTGGGTCTGGGTTACTGATCGGAAGGTACGCCCTTAACCCTCAACCGCTCCAGGGGTGCCATACCGTGACCCCAGATTCCCAACTTGCACAGAGAAGTGTTTTACTGTACACGTGTATATGTATAATAACAATAGAGCAACTCAAGTTCTCTCCATGGCCCCGAGACGTGAACAGTGCAGGGCGTCTGAGAGAATTGTTCTGAAAAAATTAATATAGCAATCAAAAATGTCTGGTTTGAGAAGGAAACGCTGTTCAGGCTAACGGGAGGCTAAACGATATGCTTGCTTTGAGCAGCTGCACGCAGGTAAAAGAAATTGTTACAACAACGTAATTGTTGTCCGTAACGATTGATTTGTGCTGTAGAGACGCCAAGGGTCAAAAGTAAAACGTGTTAAATCCTCTACGGTTCTGTTTTTACACCGTGCATTAAGAGAGTAACCGCGTCTGATTACAGAACAGTTGGGCTTTTTTAAACCGGTTCTTAAAAACCTCCGTTGGTTCCCCGCACCAGCACCGTGTCGGTGGAAAGGGACAGCTGTGAGTCTCAGTCACGGTCCAGGGAACCCGGTGCCGTAGTATTTTCTGTGCTGTACTCGATGTGGATTATGAAGAGGATGAATTAGCTGAGAGGTTAATTCAGGGTGTTGGAGAAGGAAGAAAGTCTCGAGTACTGAAACGGGTCGTGTTCCTGTTCCAGAGTAAGATCGTCCGCGTCCTCAACTTATGGCAGAAAAACAGTGTGTTCAAAAGTGACATCATCCAGCCCCTCCTGGACATGGCAGCAGGACTCCCACCCCCGATTGTCACACCGGTTACCTCCAGCACCGCCGCTACTGTTAACAACGCCACTCCCGGTTAGTTTCTCACTCTCTCTCTCTCACTCTCACACTCTCTCACACTTGCTCACGCTCTCATTCTCACACTTTCACGCTCTCTCACTCTCACACTTTCACGCTCTCTCACTCTCACGCTCTCTCACGCTCTCTCTCTCTCTCTCTCTCTCAGACTTTGCTCACAACCTAAGCACAACCCTTTCCCTGCTGCTGACACTACATTGATAGAATATGCCTATAGAATTGATCCTATTATTTATTTAAGCTGAACCATTAAAAATGTTCAAGGCATAATTCGAATAATATTCAAACACTACAATTGCCCCCACCCCACATGAAGGTATGCTAAAAAAAATAAAAATAAATTCACATGTGTTTTTCATGTGTGATAGTGAAACACGTGTGGAAAAAAATGACATATAATTTCATGTAAAAAAAAACACAACAACAATAAAAATAAATCATACATCCTAATCCTAAAAACATGATTTTTTTTTGCGGTAAGGGAAGGTAACTTAAGACACAAAACACTACTTTTTTTTTTTTCTGACAAAATGGCATTTAGCAGAAAAAAAAACAAAAACGTATCGTATTTAAAACTCGTTGACTTAAAAGTGTTTTTTATTTTATTTATTTTTTAATCTTGTTTTAACTGCTAACACAAAAATATGTTAAAGTATTTATTTATTTTTAAATAACACAGTTTGCGCCAAGCGTGTCTAATTGAATTGCTACTAAATAATACTGAAAAACATTTATGCAAACATTTATAAACAATACTCATTTTTTTAAAAGACCTTCTTGAAAGGGCACGAGGGCAGTGGTGGCTCAGTGGTTAGGGCGCTGGACTACTGATCAGAAGGTCAAGGGTTCAAACCTCAGCTCTGCCAAGCTGGCACTGTTGGGCCCTTGAGCAAGGCCCTTAACCCTCCCTGCTCCAGGGGCGCTGTATCATGGCTGACCCTGCGCTC